>SJYW01042287.1:9061-38050 GCA_006410735.1 Raphicerus campestris | reverse complement strand
ATCTTTGTTTTCTGAATGTTGAGCTTTCAGCCAACTTTTTCACTCTCCTCTTTCACTTTCATCAAGAGGCTTTTTAGTTCCTCTTCACTTTCTGCCATAACGGTGGTGTCATCTGCATATCTGAGGTTATTGATATTTCTCCCAGCAATCTTGATTCCAGCTTGTGTTTCTTCCAGCCCAGCGTTTCTCAGTCCACTGCTATTTACCAAGTAAGAACTTTGAGCATGCAAGTTCCCTTCCCAAGCTTCAGATTTTCATCTGTAAGTGGGAGTACATACAACATGTACTTCAAATGGTTGCTGTGAGAATTTTTAAGTGAGATAATACAGTCAAAACATTGAACATAATATTATTTTGTTCTTACTAAACTGATGTCCTCTCTGTATTTATTTAATGGACCTATCCATTGTAGTCTACTTGTTATTTTTGATAGCTTTATTTTTAACAACATACAGAATAAGTCCAGTTTTGTAAAATTAGAAGGACTTTAGAGAAGTGAGAAAGCACTGTGTACGTCTCTGGTTATAACCATAAACTGACTATGACAAAGCATATTTTAGGCTCTCCATGTCTACGGATATCGATACAAAGAAATTAGAATCTGCTGAAGAGAAAGAATATCAGAGCTACCCTTGACAATTACCTTCAGTATCATTCCAGGAGAATCTTCAGGGAGTTAAGCCCTTATTATCAGTAATAATTTGCATGGGCATCTCTAGCGGAAAGTGGCAGGTGCTACTTAGAATAGTTCACTGGGAGTAGGGGCCACCTAGACCATGAATTTTTTGAGGATTCATTCATTTTTTTACATTTATCATCTGGGACATAATACACCCTTAACAGCTGTTAGCTGGGGTGGGGGAAAGGGAGAGTGAGAGCAAGCAGTACTGATAATAGCTTGTATACAGGAACCTGAACTTCTTTTCAAGTCTCCTTTCAGAGAAAATGATAGGAATGATCAGCAACCATTCATGAGCAATGATCAAAAGTGACAGGAAACACTGAAGGAGGCACACCTAGAGAGCATGGAACATTAACAACACAGGCTATTTAATTTATGCAGGAAAGAGTTATAATTAGTGGAAAAAATATACCATATGACTGCGAAAATAAGAGGTTTCCCTTAGGTTTTATTCAAAATTAGTCTAAATAGTTGAGCCACACAAAAGATAAAGAAGTCACATTTTAACACCTCGAAAGCCACCCTATTAATTGGTAAAATAAAATACAAAGAGGATAAACAAGCTGAGATCAAACCTTATGTTTTCTTCATGCAATGCTGAAGACTTAATTTCAGGATACAAAGGTACTCAAAGAGTATTTTGTAATTACAAACCAATAAGAAAATCCATCCAGGAGGACTAATTATATAATTTCTGCATGGCTTCACTGTGCAAGGCTCAGAGAACAGGGAAAAATAGACTCCTCTATTATTATGAGCGCTGCAGAGAATGACTCACCGTTACCACTGGGACAACATCCTAGATTAGCTTTTTTTCCCCCCACATTGTGTATCATACAAGAAATTAAGCAGACTATATTTCCTAGTAATTTTTTAAAAATTTAGAAACTCCAAACCCTGATTCAGTTTCTGCGACTCTTGCCAGTAACAAGATCAGCAACAGGGTTAAGCTATCATTAAAAATATAAGAAATTTCTCATTTGAAATGTTTTTCAGATGCCTTAAATTGTTGGTCTTCACTGGCAGGAAATTAATGTATATCTTCAGTGACCTGTAGTTTCATAAATATTTATGACACCAAAATGCCATCTGTGTAAATAATTGGAGTTTAGTTTTTAAATTCTTAAGACTAACATCATATATTACAGTAAGAAACATTTCATTTGCTCTAATCTTGCTGCTGAGTTTTAATCAGTAAATATTATAACAACCTCATTGCAAATCTACATATTATTAAGAATACATTATAGCACTCAAGACTAAAAATTTATTGGTAATAAAGTAATAACAGGACTATAAAAAAATTATTCTAAAAATAAAAATAACAATTTTAGAAGCTAGCTGAACCTAGTGGAGTAATTTTTTCACAGTATATGTAAATTAAACAGTATACTCTCAACTTCTAGTGATGTATGTCAATTATTTCTCAATAAAATTGGCAAAAAAAAAAATCTTTTAACCTTCCATTAATGGCAACCCACTCCAGTATTCCTGCCTGGAAAATCCCATGGACTGAGGAGCCTGGTAGGCTACAGTCCATGGGGTCACAAAGAGTCGGACACGACTGGCAACTTCACTTTCATTTTCACTTTTATTTATCTCAATAAGAAATTGAAAATTTATAAATTTTTGCCCCATAAATCATGCTTATTTACTCATTTCCATTATTATTTTTCAGCAAAGCTTATAGCTAAAAAAAAAAAAAAAATGTAAGACCTCCTTTTACTATAAACCTTGATAATCCTTCACCAAAAAGTGAACTCGGCCTTGGATGTTCTGTCTGAGAAACACAAACAAGAAAATGCTAAAGGGCAACAGGGGTAAGCTGTGGTCTAATCAGTCAATCCTAAAATATGCTATAATATAGAACCTTGCTCATATTTAGGCCTATAACCCATGTTTAGTTTAATTTACATGTTTTAGACTCATATACCAGAAATTCAAAGATAAAATGAAAACCAGGCTCTGAGATGGAGGATCACACAGCCTCTGAAATTCCTCACTCTCTGCCCTACAGATTCCCCATGTAGACTCTAGCTATGCTTGGACTACCTAGGTCAGATCTCAGCTATGGGACTAATCAACCTCTTTACCTGTGAACAGATGCCTAGCAAGCATATTGCTGAACCAAGCCAGCTGCTGGCAAAATGAAAGAGTCTTTACAATAAATGATCTACATTTCATAGTATTGATTGTTTTTATCTCACTCAAAAAAAAAATTTAAGTGAGGAAATGATTATACATCTAGCATGACCAAGACTTCTACATTTTTCCTGCTTTCTTCACTTTCTTCTCTGGGTAACTAGACCCATCTATTCTCTGGTCATTGGGCTATGTATGGGAGATACTGTCATGTGAGCTGGGCTGCATGACTCCCAGAAGTTCTATCTGTGTTCCAGGCCAAGCAACTCCTGTTTCTGAACATTCAGGGATTCTGAAACACAAGCCTTCTGGGAGATCCTTTGAACCTAACCCAGAAGCAGATTTCACTTCTATGGGCTATATTACAAGTTTTCCTGAAGGAAATTGGATTGGAAGGAGAAATTAAAAGAGGCCGCAGAGAGAAGATACACAGGTGTGAGTGTAGCAAGCAGTACAGGCCATGGTGAGGAATGGCGGAGGGTCTGGGAGAAAAGTGACTGTGCTCAACCATTTGGAAGCCATACTACTGCCACCAGTGACCACTGTCCTTGGAAGATGACAGTTTATTAACTGATTCCTAATAGGTTGCTTCAGCTCCCTTTCTCACCTTCCCCCTTTGCCCCTGCAGTCACTGTATGTGTCTAAAAAGATCCCAGAAGGAGGATAAATATTAATTATTATTGTGTCTTGAAGAACAGAGTCATTCAGTCTCTCTATTTCTCTTTTTGACCATGCCATGAAGAATGTGGGATCTTAGTTCTTTGATCAGGGATCAAACCCACCTCCCTGATGCATTGAAAGTGCAGAGTCTTTAACCACTGAACTGCCTGGGAAGTCCCTAGTCAGCTACCTGAATGTAGAAAAATAACAGGGAAGGCAACAGAGCATAGATGCAAGAAAATGGGATTTGAAACTGACTGGAAAGGACCATTTACTAGTTGTAGGACTTTTATGCTTCTTTCATATGTAAAATAGAGAAATTAATAATAATACCATGATGAGTGAGTGTAAAGTTAAGATACAGAAATCTAACAGCAATTATTTTGCAATCACTCAGAAGAGTGGAGTTTTGGATAAGATTTAATTAATGACCTCTATACCCAAGACTCACTAGGAAAGGGGCCTGAGGCTCCTTGCAGGATATTAGACATTTGGTTTGCTACTAGGTCTCTAGATTCGAATTAAGGATAGTAACATTAATAGTGTATTAATACAAAGCCACAGCCTACTTGGTCTCCACTCTCATTCTTCCTCTAACTGAGTACTTACTGTAGCAGTTGCGGGCTTAGTCCAAAAAAGCTCTCTGCAAAGAAAAGTACTAAAAGCAGTGTGGTTTCCTTGGCCCACTTCTCTTGATTCCATTCAAGCACACTAACTTGCCAACCTAACAGAAGCCTGTTCCTTCCTCTCCCAGTGTAACAGCAGTAAATTTTGAACAGAAATATACAGCAGCAGGGTCTTCCTTTTCCTTCTCAAATTGAATGCTAGTGCATTTTGAATACTTTCAGGATGAGTAGCTGGGAATTCCAAATGTTGTCTATGTATCTCTTGTTTCCCTTAATCTTAAGTTTTAGTTTTTTCTTTATTTGGATCTTTTGAGTGAAAAAAATAAGTTTATACAAAATATGAACTCCAAGTCATAAGCAACAGATTCTGAAGAAACCAAAGCTCTTCAGGTTTTGTATCTCTCCTCATCAGCAACAGGAAAAGAGCAAAGACAGTTTCCTCACTGTAGTTTAGGTGGCATATCTGTGGGATACTTCAATTTGATTTTTACTGTGGAAATACCATTCCTCAATATTCTGCTTATAAAGCAATAAACATGATGTGTGTCTGGCTGATTTTCTTGCCCTCTTTACCAGGAGGAAAGAAAGCTGCTAGCTCTGAGATATTAACATCTATAAATTATCTTGCTTCTTTGGATGGGTGAAATGAGTTGATTTATCATCTGTTATGGCCAAAAATATGTTTCTAGGCCAAGTATACAATTAGACACAATCCATTTTCAAGTGCAAAGAATATGAAGAAAGAATAAAAATACAATTTTCAAATTTATTTTTTATTCCAAGTAAAGAGATCTAACTTAGGCCATAAGTGGGAGAGTCACAAATATCTTTCCAGCTCCATGAACATTAAATTACCGAGAATGTTATTTGTATTTGCTAAATTCAACAGAGACTGCAGCAACAAAAAAGTGGGTTCAGACTTCAATCTCTGAAATTTGCTTTAGCAATTATTTTTCTGATTTCACATTTATATGGTTCTCAACCTCTCTCTGTCATTTTCTTTACCCTGAACTCCTGCTTAGTGTTCTTTTTGTTGTTATTGTTCTTTCTACATTTCTGACTAGTGATAAATTTTCTTGCCAATCAAAATACTACAGTCTTCATGTAAAAAGCAAATGTGAGGGGACAGACTGCCTACAGAATCTTCTCATGCTCAGACTGGGGCACCTGAAATTTCCCTACAGAGATGTGCTGGCCTAAGGGAATGCCACTTTGCAGAAGTCCTTCATGTCTGAAGTTGTGATGGCAAAATAACCCTCAACTATTTAGTGCTCTAGGCAATATCTCTTTGAAAGAGTAACAATGTCTTAATCTAGTACCTAGGCTGTTGATACAGGAAGGCCTTGGATATAATTCTCTCATTTCAGAGATGAAGTAATTAAGATCCAGTTAAAAAAAAGAGTGACTTGTCCAAGGTTATCTAATTTGTGGCAGAGCTGGCTCCAAATGCAGGCCGCCTGATTTCTAGTTCAGAATTTTTTCCCCATACTGTTTGGCCTTGGCAGGCTGTAATCAATTTTCACTTCTAAAGTTATAATTTTTTTTTTAACTTAGTTACTCAAAAAAGAACATATTCCTGGAGCTTCATGTCTTTGTGTCATTATCAAGTAATCACTGTCCTTCTTGGGAAAAAATTCAATAAAATGCTTTATCAAAGTTTCAGCCTCTCGTTGCAGGGGTCTCTTAAAATCCATTGAAAGTACTAGTTTTACAAGTCATATTAACTAACCAATTTTTACTAACAAGACAGGCAAAAGAGAAGGATAACAGAAGTGAAGAAGGTAATGAAATTCCCCAAGATCCAATAGTTCCAGGAGACTTAAGAACTTGGTAACATATTTCTCATTTTACAGAAAAAAAAAAAAAAAAGAGAACAGATTAGAGATCTGGGTAATTTTGCCAAGGGTCTACTTACACTGCAGAACTAGGATCTCAACCTGAACCACTTTGATTTACAAGCACAAGCTCGTTGAGTCAAATGTTTGTGAGTGAAGTATAAAGATAGAGCAAGTTGTTCTTTAGAAAGATCAAATTATGTCTCTGACGTTAAAAATTTCCCTATATGACTCCTCTGGTCCTCTGTCAATGTTCCCCATAGAAGAAGGTGAAGTACCTAAAAGACTCCTTTAATGCTGTTAATAAACAAAGCAATGTCATTTAAACCTTTAGGTGATTTTGTCAGTCAACGATATCACTAATGTTCTTTTCTACATAAGGAATGTACAGAAGGTCAGGGACAACTTTTGGGACCCCCTATGCTATAGTCCACCAGGCTCCTCTGTCCATGGGGTTTCCCAGGCAAAAATATTGGAGTGGTTGCCATTCCCTTCTCCAGGGACTCTCCCCGACCCAGAGATTGAACCCACATCTCCTGCAGCTGCTGGGTTGGCAGGTGGATTCTTTACCATTGAGCCAGGGGGGAAGTGATTACGGGACCCCTAGAAAACTATAAATTTTTCAGAGTAGCTCTGTTCTGATGCCAGGGTGACTAGATTGGTTACAGGAGGCCACCTTAGTCACATTTTTTAGTTCATTTGTCATTTTCAGATTTCTCATTAGAAGAGACTGAGGGTTAAACTCCAACCAATAAGCTATGCACTATTGATTGTTCATTTCAGGAAACACAACTTTATCAAATTTTTATAAGATACACAACAGCAGAAATGTTCTAAAAAGATGAGTACAAATCAGTTTAGTTGAATTTTTTAAAAAATTCACTAATAGTAATGACTTTTAAAAATTAATAGTAATGACTCACTGATATATAGAGTGCAATAGTTGACAAAATATTTCCATATATAAAAATCTCATGTAATTCCCCAAAGCAACTCTTTTGTAAACAAAATTCAAACATTAAGTGACCATTAGTCAGTAATATCAATTGGGGTAGGCCTGAGAGATCCAGAAAAAAAATAAGCAGCAGTCCGGGCCTTCAAGAAATTCACTTTTTTTATTATTATCATCATATGTAACATACTAGGTAAGTAAATCTTTAAGTTAGAATATACTTGCCCATTGAATCCAGTTACATCCAGGACTGAGACTGAAGTTGCTACCACAGTTTATTCTTCTCATACTACATCAAACTCCTGTTTAGCTTGGGAATACAGTTGTGGGGAAATAGCCAAAACTTTTTTTAAAAAAAACAATCTATCTTAATTTTATTAGTTTTTAGTTTATGGTTTTTATAAATCTGAGATTTTTAAGGCAATGTGCACCCTTGTAATTTCTGTAGTCTTTAATATAATGCTTTGCCTTTTGAATGTTAAAAGGAAAAGTTTTCAGTATATGTTAGCTTAACTAGAAACAGAATCCAAATTATCAAGTTCATGTATGACTTTCAGCTAAGCAATTCCCAAGGTATAAATGCTAAATATGTGATTATATATTACACTGGGACTCACAACTAAGAAGATTAAGACTTGGGGAGAGCTTACATGTGCAAAAGGAAGGTGAGTAAGGGTTAGGCAAAAGAACTTATGAAAAAAGGTTGAANAACAGATTAGAGATCTGGGTAATTTTGCCAAGGGTCTACTTACACTGCAGAACTAGGATCTCAACCTGAACCACTTTGATTTACAAGCACAAGCTCGTTGAGTCAAATGTTTGTGAGTGAAGTATAAAGATAGAGCAAGTTGTTCTTTAGAAAGATCAAATTATGTCTCTGACGTTAAAAATTTCCCTATATGACTCCTCTGGTCCTCTGTCAATGTTCCCCATAGAAGAAGGTGAAGTACCTAAAAGACTCCTTTAATGCTGTTAATAAACAAAGCAATGTCATTTAAACCTTTAGGTGATTTTGTCAGTCAACGATATCACTAATGTTCTTTTCTACATAAGGAATGTACAGAAGGTCAGGGACAACTTTTGGGACCCCCTATGCTATAGTCCACCAGGCTCCTCTGTCCATGGGGTTTCCCAGGCAAAAATATTGGAGTGGTTGCCATTCCCTTCTCCAGGGAATCTCCCCGACCCAGAGATTGAACCCACATCTCCTGCAGCTGCTGGGTTGGCAGGTGGATTCTTTACCATTGAGCCAGGGGGGAAGTGATTACGGGACCCCTAGAAAACGATAAATTTTTCAGAGTAGCTCTGTTCTGATGCCAGGGTGACTAGATTGGTTACAGGAGGCCACCTTAGTCACATTTTTTAGTTCATTTGTCATTTTCAGATTTCTCATTAGAAGAAACTGAGGGTTAAACTCCAACCAATAAGCTATGCACTATTGATTGTTCATTTCAGGAAACACAACTTTATCAAATTTTTATAAGATACACAACAGCAGAAATGTTCTAAAAAGATGAGTACAAATCAGTTTAGTTGAATTTTTTAAAAAATTCACTAATAGTAATGACTTTTAAAAATTAATAGTAATGACTCACTGATATATAGAGTGCAATAGTTGACAAAATAGTTCCATATATAAAAATCTCATGTAATTCCCCAAAGCAACTCTTTTGTAAACAAAATTCAAACATTAAGTGACCATTAGTCAGTAATATCAATTGGGGTAGGCCTGAGAGATCCAGAAAAAAAATAAGCAGCAGTCCGGGCCTTCAAGAAATTCACTTTTTTTATTATTATCATCATATGTAACATACTAGGTAAGTAAATCTTTAAGTTAGAATATACTTGCCCATTGAATCCAGTTACATCCAGGACTGAGACTGAAGTTGCTACCACAGTTTATTCTTCTCATACTACATCAAACTCCTGTTTAGCTTGGGAATACAGTTGTGGGGAAATAGCCAAAACTTTTTTTTAAAAAAACAATCTATCTTAATTTTATTAGTTTTTAGTTTATGGTTTTTATAAATCTGAGATTTTTAAGGCAATGTGCACCCTTGTAATTTCTGTAGTCTTTAATATAATGCTTTGCCTTTTGAATGTTAAAAGGAAAAGTTTTCAGTATATGTTAGCTTAACTAGAAACAGAATCCAAATTATCAAGTTCATGTATGACTTTCAGCTAAGCAATTCCCAAGGTATAAATGCTAAATATGTGATTATATATTACACTGGGACTCACAACTAAGAAGATTAAGACTTGGGGAGAGCTTACATGTGCAAAAGGAAGGTGAGTAAGGGTTAGGCAAAAGAACTTATGAAAAAAGGTTGAAGGAATTTGGCTTTCAGATGAGAGCAGAATAACAGAGCAGATTGATAACAATCTTCATGTACATGAGGAGTTATTACACCAGCTGTGTTTTACCTCTAAGAATGGAAGAAAATGAATTCAAACTGAAGCCCTGGGGATTTAGGTTAGTTCTAAAAAACCGATTTGCTGACAAGTAAGATTGTCAGTTACTGGAGAAGGATACCAGGGGAAGTTATGGAATTTCCCTTAAAAACAAAAATGATTTATAATCTCTTTTTCTAGCTCAAATGTGACATGGCCCCAGGCAGAAAGGTGAACCAGATAGATGGCTCCTCAAAGTTCTTTTCAGCATAATAACTCTATCACTATGATGATTTCAGCACCTGAAAATATCTTTTTGTGGCAAAAGACCATTTGATGCTAAAGTTACAGCACCTAAAGTCTCCCTTTCATTTTGCTAATAGTTCCATATAAACAGTAATTCTTCAAATGTCAGCTACAAACAATTTAAAGTTGTTTTGATCATTTTTATGAGGGTTAAAATGCCTAATGTAGGAAAGTGCTAATATTTAATAAAATGTTGTCATACTCATTCATTATTTCATTTCCACCCAAAACCATGGAGAACCCTGTGGAAATTGTCATTATAAAGCTCTAATATCCTCCTTACAAATATCCTCACAAGTTTTTTCTCACCAAATTAAGTTGCTATTGAGTTTCAGAGGTTGCTAAGAAGCAGACCAAGCATATCAGAGGAAGATATGGGATATGATGAATCCAAGGTATGACTCCACCCAGTTCATTTATTCAACAGCAAAGAAACAGGATCAGACTCTTTAATTCATTAGTGCAGGATCACACAGATTAATAGAATACAAAGCTGAGATCAGAATTCAAGTCTTTTGACTCCCTATCTGTCTGTTTTTAAAAGCATATTTTTCATTTTGAAAGAACCAAAGGAAAGGAAAGTGAAGTCACTCAGTCGTGTCTGACTCTTTGCGACCCCATGGACTGTAGCCTTCCAGGCTCCTCTGTCCATGGGATTTCCCAGGCAATAGTAGGAGTGGATTGCCATATCCTTCTCCAGGGGATCTTCCCAACCCAGGGATCGAACCCAGGTCTCTCTCATTGTAGATAGACGCTTTACTGTCTGAGCTACCAGGGAAGTCTGAAAGAACCAAAGGAGAGTTTAAAAACAATCATGCTTCTAAATATATCCAGATGCTAAAAGACAAGACAACTTGAAATTCCTCTGTTGTGGAAACATCTGACTTTTCTCTTTGTGGGGGGATAGACTGGAAGTTTGAGATTGACATGTATACATACTATATTTAAAATAGATAGCCTACAAGGACCTACTGTACAGGAAAGAGAACTCTGCTCAATATTCTGTAATAAGCTAAGTGGGAAAAGAATTTGAAAAAGAATGTATACACGTATTGAATCACTTTGCTATATACCTGAAACTAACACAACATAACCAACTATACTCCAATATAAATAAATTAAAAAAAATCATGTATCTTCTTGCATTGACAGATATATGTAAGTCATTCCATTCATATGTAATTACCATATTCTGTAAAATCCATATAAAGTCCATATCTTTTTAAATGAATTTGACTGATGCTCACTTGCCAATTTCCCCCTTTAAGAGTGGGCTTTAGAGGGAGAAAAACAGGTTAACTTAACTTTTCCAACAGTTAATATTTCTGTGGCCTCGGACAAGTAATTTAACCTGTCTGTTTCCCCTTCTGTAAAATGAATATATACCTAAGTTGACCAAGATATTATTATAATGTGTTAAATGCTTAGTACAGGCCTTGCAGACACTAAGAGGTCAGTAAACTACAGGTGCTATTGTTATTGTTGTTGTTACTATTATTATTATTATTCCCATACACTTCAACACTCAGAAAGTTACCCTGAGAGATGATGAGAGACACAGCCTTTCCATTAGGCATAACAGATATAAAAGAGCTCTCTCTTAGGGAAACCACCTCTCCCCTGTCCTAAAGCCATGAAATCCATGTCTTCAGGGTCAAAAGTTCAGTTTAACTGACACTTTCTGCATTTCCGGTGGAGTTAATCTATGTCAGAGGCTCTACTAAGTGCAGTGGATATAAGAATGAAGGAAACAGCTCTGTGCTTCGCCAGCGTTTCATGGTGTAGAGTTAAAAGAAACAAATAGATAAATACAATGTGACATGGCAAAAAGAGCAGAAAGGACAGTACAGGTTGACAGGATGGGGGGAATTGGGAAGAGCGGTGGGGAGAATTTGGAAAGGTTTGTCAGAAAATTCCATTATATCAGTTGAGTCTAAATTTTAAGCAACAAGACAATGGAGGTTCATGATCCCTAAATAGCTTTTTTTTCTTTTAACTAAAATTATATAGGCAAAAAAAAGTCACTGATCAAATTTGTCTCTTGTTTCATCTTAATTCAGTTGGACAGAAAGGATTACAAAATATAAGAGTCTGAGAGAGAGAGAGGAAGACAATTATTCCAGGCACCATGCCTGGCACACCAGTTAACTACTTGCTGGGTAAACCTTTATCAGTAAATCTGTAATTTGTTGGGGGTAATTATCAACATAAGAAAGCCATTTTATTATCCTCTTGCTTTTACTAACACAGTTCCTCAAAGATAATTATCCAGGTAATGTTCTCAATTCCTCACTTCAGTTTCTATCTGGATTCCTATTTGACAAAAAGGCAGACATTAAAGATGGTCATTATTAAAACCTTCAGGGTTCTATTGAATGGATAATAACCTAATTATATGGTTCACATTTGCTTGGATATGAGGTAACAGTCTTAATGTCTGCTAATTTTTAAGTACACGTGGTAAAAACATCTAACTTGTAATATTAATATAAGCCACAGATCAGCAGTATAAATAAGTTCTGAGACTTTTAGATATGTAGGACAATCACCTATGCTCACTCATCTAAATAACCTCAAAGGTGCATAAGTGGCTAAGTCGTGCCAGACTTTGCAACCCCATGACTGTAGCCCACCAGGCTCCTCTGTGCACAGTGTTTTCCAGGTCAGAATACTGGATTGGATTGCCATTTCCTCCTCCAGGGGATCTTCCTGACCTAGGAATCAAACCCTCATCTCCTATGTCTCCTGCATTAGCAGATTTTTTTGTTTTTTTACCACTGAGCCACTGGGGAAATCCTTTATCAGAATAAAAAACAACTTGATAATATCGATAATATTTATGTAGTAATTGATTCTTAGAAGAAATGGTGTAGTCATCATAGTCAACAAGAGTCCAAAATACAGTACTTGGATGCAATCTCAAAAACAACAGAATGATCTCTGTTCATTAACAAGGCAAACCATTCAATATCACAGCAATCCAAGGCTATGCCCTGACCAGTATTGCTGAAGAAGCTGAAGTTGAACGGTTCTATGAAGACCTACAGGACCTTTTAGAACTAACACCCCCCAAAATTGTCCTTTTCATTATAGGGGACTAGAATGAAAAAGTAGGAAGTCAAGAAACACCTAGAGTAATAGGAAAATTTGGCCTTAGAGTACAGAATGACAGAGAAGGCAATGGCACCCCACTCCAGCACTCTTGCCTGGAAAATCCCATGGACGGAGGAGCCTGGTAGGCTGCAGTACATGGGGTCGTTAAGAGTCGGGCATGACTGAGCGACTTCACTTTCACTTTTCAGTTTCATGCATTGGAGAAGGAAATGGCAGCCCACTCCAGTGTTCTTGCCTGGAGAATCCCAGGGATGGGGAAGCCTGATGGGCTGCCATCTGTAGGGTCGCACAGAGTTGGACATGACTGAAGTGACTTAGCAGCAGCAGCAGCAGCAGTACAGAATGAAGCAGGACAAAGGCTAATAGAGTTTTGCCAAGAGAACGCACTGGTCATAGCAAACATCCTCTTCCAAAAACACAAGAGAACCCTCTACACATGGACATCACCAGATGGCCAACACCAAAATTAGATTGATTATATTCTTTGCAACCAAAGATGGAAAAGCCCTATACAGTCAGCAAAAAACAAGACTGGGAGCAGACTGTGGATCAGATCATGAACTCCTTATTGCCAAATTCAGACTTAAATTGAAGATAGGGGGGGGGGGGGAATCACTAGACCATTCAGATATCAGTATCAATATCAGTTCAGTCATCAGTTGTGTCCGATTCTTTGTGACCCCATGGATCACAGCATGCCAGGCCTCCCTGTCCATTGCCAACTCCCCGAGTATACTCAAACTCATGTCCATTGAGTCGGTGATGCCATCCAACCATCTCATCCTCTGTCGTCCCCTTCTCCTCTCACCCTCAGTCTTTCCCAGCATCAGGGTCTTTTCAAATGAGTCAGCTCTTCACATCAGGTGACCAGAGTATTGGAGTTTCAGCTTCAGTATCAGTCCTTCCAATGAATATTCAGACTGATTTCCCTTAAGATGGACTGGTTGGATCTCCTTGCAGTTCAAGGAACTCTCAAGAGTCTTCTCCAACACCATAGTTTAAAAGCATCAATTCTATGGCACTCAGCTTTCTTTAGAGTCCAGCTCTTACATCCATACATGACTACCTGAAAAACCAGAGCCTTGACTAGGTGGACCTTTGTTGACAAAGTAATGTCTCTGTTTTTTAACATGTCTAGGTTGGTCATAACTTTCCTTCCAAGGAGTAAGCGTCTTTTAATTTCATGGCTGTAATCACCATCTGCAGTGATTTTGGAGCCCAGGAAAATAAAGTCAGCCACTGTTTCCCCATCTATTTGCTATGAAGTGATGGGACCAGATGTCATGAGCTTAGTTTTCTGAATGTTGAGCTTTAAGTGAACTTTTTCACTCTCCTGTTTCACTTTCATCAAGAGGCTCTTTAGTTCTTCACTTTCTGCCATAAGTGTGGTGTCATCTGCATATCTGAGCATTATCTGCATATCTGAGGTTATTGACATTTCTCACAGCAATCTTGATTCCAGCTTGTGCTTCCTCCAGCCCAGCAAGCATTCAAGTTTCTCCTTATTATTACAAACTCCTCACCCTAGTATTTAAAGTATATCACTAATGACTCCAACTGAACTTTGATGAGATCCCAGTATTCAGTTGCAAAATAAGACCCTTTGTATCATTCCTGTCAATCCTCAGACCATCTTGACTGTTTAACTCTGTTCATGCAGGTCCCTTGGGCCACATGGCCAAACTCACCAACTTTATCTATGGAAATATCATGTTTTTTGGTGTTTATGTGAAAGGCTACTTCATTCCAGATACAGTGATCAGATAACATCACTTCGTCTTATACATCTATCTTATTTTGCCTAGTAATATGTGGATCCATGTCTTATGCTCAATAGTCTAAGTTCCCTAAGGCCAACAGCTATGTTTTGCATAAATTCTACCTTAAAAGGTAAATCATCAATGCATTCATGCTAAGTCACTTAAATTGTGTCTGACTCTGCGACCCAGTTAACTGTAGCCTGCCAGACTGTTCTGTTCATGGGATTCTCCAAGCAAGAAAACTGGAGTGGGTTGCAGTGTTCTCCTCCAGGGAATCTTCCTGACCCAGGAACCAAACCCACGAGTCTTAAGTATCTTACATAGGCAGGCAGGTTCTTTACCACTAGTGCCACCTGGGAAGCCCTAAATGGTCAATATATACCTGCCAAGTTGAAGAGATTTCAAAAGTGACACCATAGGATCAAAAACTGCTACATCATTGCACATATAACATGGAAAGCAGAAGATGAAGGTAGAATTTCAAAAATTGGGATTTCAGTCTCAGCCTTGCCTTTTACAAGATGAGTAGCTCAGGAAAGATTCTTTTATTTTTCCTTTTAACCTGGTTGATGCTGTCTCTTCATCTATAAAATGATGCCAACTATATTATTATGCTGGATTTAGAAAAGGCAGAGGAACCAGAGATCAAATTGCCAAGATCTGCTGGATCATCAAAAAAGCAAGAGAGTTCTAGAAAAAACATCTACTCCTGCTTTATTGACTATGCCAAAGCCTTTGACTGTGTGGATCACAATAAACTGTGGAAAATTTGGAAAGACATGGGAATACCAGACCACTTGACCTGACTCCTGAGAAATCTGTATGCAGTTCAGGAAGCAACAGTTAGAACTGGACATGGAAGAGCAGACTGGTTCCAATTATGAAAAGGAGTACATCAAGGCTGTATATGGTCACCCTGCTTACTTTACTTATATGCAGAGTACATCATGAGAAACGCTGGGCTGGATGAAGCATAAGCTGGAATCAAGATTGCCGGGAGAAATATCAATAACCTCAGATATACAGATGACACCACCCTTATGGCAGAAAGTGAAGAAGAACTAAAGAGCCTCTTGATGAAAGTGAAGAAGAGAGTGAAAAAGTTGGCTTAAAGCTCAACATTAAGAAAACAAAGTCCATGGAATCCGGTCCCATCACTTCATGTCAAATATGGAGAAACAGTGGAAACAGTGTCAGACTTTATTTTTGGGGGCTCCAAAATCACTGCAGATGGTGACTGCAGCCATGAAATTAAAAGACCCTTGCTTCTTGGAAGGAAAGTTATGACCAACCTAGACAGCATATTAAAAAGCAGAGACATTACTTTCCCAAGAAAAGTCCATCTAGTCAAGGCTATGGTTTTTCCAGTAGTCATGTATGGATGTGAGAGTTGGACTCTAAAGAAAGCTGAGTGCCAAAGAATTGATGCTTTTGAACTATGGTGTTGGAGAAGACTCTTGAAAGTCCCTTGGACAGCAAGGAGATCCAACCAGTCAATCTTAAAGGAAATAAGTCCTAAATATTCACTGGAAAGACTGATGTTGAAGTTGAAAGTCCAATACTTTGGCCACCTGATGCGAAGAGGTGACTTATTGGAAAAGACCCTGATGCTGAGAAAGATCGAAGGCAGGACAAGAAGGGGACGACAGAGGATGAGATGGTTGGATGGCATCACTGACTCAATGGATATGAGTTTAAGTAAACTCCAGGAGTTGGTGATGGACAGGGAAGCCTAGTGTGCTCAAGTCCATGGGGTCACAAAGAGTCAGACACGACTGAGTGACTGAACTGAACTGAATATTTTTAACCTCACAGTGTTGTCTGTCAGACTTAAAATGAAAAATGGAAGGACAAGCTGCATGGCATGCAGTTGGAAAAACAACTGAGTCTCTATATAACATTTGAAGTTTACAAAACAGTCCTTCCATTTTTCATGTGTCTGACTCTTTANTCCCATCTAATCTTCTCTACCATTACCAATAAAAGCAGCGTGGGGCTCTCTCACAGCTGGGGGAAATCAGACCTACTCAGCAAGAGGTCACCGAACCTTGCCAAGGTCATGGACAAGCAAGTACCAGCCCAAGTGGTCTCCCAGTCTGGAGGAGTCTACCTCTTTTACCTTTCTTGAATTGGTTTTCCCTTTATCTGGCCACAGAGGACCTAGTTTATGTAATAATCATCTCTTGCCTAGATTACCATGTAGACTCCTAACTAGTTCCCTTGCTTTGAGCTTTACTTATAAGACCATCCTTTTAAAGTAGGGGTCCCAACCTTTAGCATCTAATACCTGATGATCTGAGGTGGAGCTGATGTAATAATAATAGAAAGAAAGTGCACAATAAATGTAACCCGCTTGAATCATCTGAAGGCCGCCCTTTCCCCCCATCCCAAGGAAACATTGTCTTCCATAAAACAGGTCCAAGAGGCCAAAAAGGTTGGGAATCACTGTTTCAAAGAATAATCTAGCCATACCACTCTCTGCTTAAAAACTTCCATGACTTCTCTAAGCTTTTATGGAAAAAAATTCTACAAGTCACAGAAGATCCTATATGCTATGCAGCTTGACTAATTTTCTAACTTTATCCTCTTGATGTGACCTTTAATACTTACTTGTGCCATTCAGTTCTCACAATTATATGTGCTATTTCATATTTCCATGTTTTCTGTCCTTTACCTTCTAATTCCTATTATTTCACATTTTTATTATGACAGACACTTAATCAGATTGCAATCCATGCATTTGCTCACATGTCTTCTTATTCCCTAATCAAGTATGAGTCCTGAACAGTAATGACTACCTATTGTTTATTTCTATATATCTATTAGCTAGGCACAGAATGGCATGCTGTTTTTTTTTAATTATTTTTTTATTTTTTTACTTTACAATATTGTATTGGTTTTGCCATACATTGACATGAATCCCCACAGGTGTACATGAGTTCCCAACCCTGAACCCCCTTCCCACTTTTTTTTTTTTTAAATTCTGAATGCATCAATAAACATTAGTATCTATAATTTCAGTTGACTCTGTGATTGCAGCCATGAAATTAAAAGATGCTTACCTCCTTGGAAGGAAAGTTATGACCAACCTAGATAACATATTCAAAAGCAGAGACATTACTTTGTCAACAACGGTCCATTTAGTCAAGGCTATGGTTTTTACAGTGATCATGTATGGATGTTAGAGTTGGACTGTGAAGAAAGCTGAGTGCCAAAGAATTGATGCTTTTGAACTGTGGTGTTGGAGAAGACTCTTGAGAGTTCCTTGGACTGTAAGGAGATCCAACCAGTCCATTCTAAAGATCAGTCCTGGGTGTTCATTGGAAGAACGGATGCTCAAGCTGAAACTCCAAATACTTTGGCCACCTCATGTAAAGAGTTGACTCATTGGAAAAGACTCTGATGCTGGGAGGGATTGGGGGCAGGAGGAGAAGGGGATGACAGAGGATGAGATAGCTGGATGGCATCACCAACTTGATGGATGTGAGTCTGAGTAAACTCCGGGAGTTGGTGATGGACAGGGAGGCCTGGTGTGCTGCAGTCCACGGGGTCGCAAAGAGTTGGACACGACTGAGCGACTGAACTGAGCTGAACAAGAAGAGATTTTAGAATTCTTCCTGTAGAACAGGATGGATCTTTAGGGAAAGTCTTGGGCAATTAGGTCCAATTTCTTTCCCCCAGATATTGGTTTGATTGAGGAAATAGGTACTGGATTCTGCAGCCATGAGAAAAGATACTAGAAATTCTAGAATCAGATTCAGATTCAAAATCCACACACTCTGAGTGTCCCCAGTTCTAAAGAATAGTATAGCTTACCATTTCAATCCAGGAATTGCAGTGATGCCAGAGATCAAAGCCCACAACAGTCTATGCAGGATGTTAATTAATCATTTATTGACAACTACTGGTATCCAAATGATCTGAGCATCTTGATCATTTACTCATTCATTCAGCAAATATTGATTGACAACCGTGTCATCCCAGACATTGCAAATTTAATGGTGAACAAACAGATTTGTTTATTTTTATTGAGCATCTGCTATAGTATGCTTCTTTCCTTCTAACACATTTTGATGTGTTAGATGATGATGGATAGCGCTTTTTGTCACTGGTGAGATCTCACTCTCATGCCATACTACTGAGTCATCTTCTCCATGCAACTTGTTTCGGTGTGCAGTTCCTACCGTTCCCTGTATTCTGTTCTAATACACAGTCCAGTCTCACTGTCTTTGTCTCACTAATACAAAGTGCAGATAAAAAAGAAAAGAATAAGTAGGAAAAGCAGATACCTAAATAGTCTGGCATTGACCAATTCATCATCTGATGCTATTTTGATATTAAAAAAAATACACAGGGTGAGTTTCCCTGGTAAGGCTGGCAAACACTAATGAATCAGTGACTTTGAATTAATCAAAGCAGTAAAAAATAAAAATGGATTTTTTCTGACAGGTTATTGATAGGCAGAAACTAGGTTATTGAGCATATATGCATCATCTTCCAAACAAATATAAGGTCTTTAAGGGATCCTTCTTTTATTTACATCAGTTTCAGCACACAGTATACCTTATATAGCACCTTCTTGCCCACAATATGAGTACCATAAAAATTTGTAGACTGTTGCTCTTATAAGCAATTAAAATATTTCCAGTCAAAAGTACCAACTATGTTAAGTAAACTGGGAAACAGATATTATTTTTCTGTTAATAAAAGCCACAAAAGAATTTAAATATATTCACTAAATAAAATGCAAATATTTATAAATTTATAAATAATAAATTAAAAGCACTGTTATTAGCCATCAAGAAATCAATACTTATATAAATTATCTTTAATATGTGATATAAAGAGTAAGAGTTTTAAAGTTATACAGACTAGAATTTGTATTCAAATTCTGCTTACAAGATGTTCCATGTAAATGGGAAAATTAATACTTTCCAAGCCTCCGTGAGTTTCCCCGGTCACTCAGATGGTAAAGAATCTGCTGGCAAAGCAGGAGACCTGGCTTCATCCCTGGGTCGGGAAGATCCTTTGGAGAAGGAAATTCACTCCAGAGTTCTTACCTGGAGAATCCCATGAACAAAGGAGCCTGGTGGGCTATAGTCCATAGGGATGCAAAGAGGTGGACACAGCTGAGTGACTAAGCACACACACAAAAGCCTCAGCGTTTCATCTGTAAGAAGGGATGACGGCTTATCTCATAGTTTATTGTGAAGAACAAATATGTACGCATAAAGTATCCTAACTGGCACAGAGTAAATATTTAATCCCTGGAGAAGGAAATGGCAACCTTCTCCAGTATTCTGTCTATGGTGTTGCACAGAGTTGGACACGACTGAAGTGATTTAGCAGCAGCAGCCAGTATTTTTGCATGGATAATCTCATGGACAGAGGAGCCTGGTGGGCTATAGTTCATGGAGTTGCAAAGAGGTGGACACAACAGAACAACTGAGCACACAAATATTTAATATTTTTAAGTGATATACTATAGTTTTTTATTTCAAGTTTTTTAGGGAGGACAGGGAAAACTTGTATGGTAATTTCAGAATATGTCATTATAATGAATAATAAATAAGAGAATAAGAGATACATAGATCATCTCTTTCTTTTACTGTCTTAAAAAATAATTGCAAGCATTGTAATGAGACTTTATACTATTTTAAAGTCTGAATTGTAATTCCAAGACTGGTTCTTTGTAGCATGGAAAGTTATTTTTAACATGACTAAATATTTTGGATTTTTCACAGCAAGAATGCTTACTGAAGCTTGTGACAACTCTTTCAAAGCTTTGCTTACTGAGCCATCAGCATACCCCACCATTAAGAAAGGACACAGGGCATTCTCCTTGCTTACTCAGAAATCAACACCATAGGTCTACACTAAGTATTTTTGAACAAGATTTCCTAAAATGTCACAGAGCCTGAACATTTATTATCTGGCTTCAACATGCTATGGACCCAAGCCTAAACTTGACTTATTCCTGTCTGAAGCTTTTGATACTTCTCAATGACAAAAAAAGCTCTTTCAAGGCTTTAAAACTCTGTAGCTATAAGAATAAAGGTTACAGAGTGACTTTTAGTTTCAAAATAAAATCCTCCTTGAGGTCAGGCATTCACCAGGGGGTAAGAAGATCAAAGACCAAAGCTGGTCTTCTTCAAAGTCACTTGAAATCATGGAGATGCCTAAATTCCAAGTCACACAATTATAACTCACACACACACACACACACACACACATTCATGCAGTCTTTTAAGCATTTATCAACCATTTACTATGTGCTAGACACTGTTCTGCACATGTAGGATATAGTCAATTAACCGAACACAAAATTCCTTGCCCTCATGAAGTTCACACCGCCCCCCACCCACGGGGTGTGGGTGATGTGGGAGAAATGGAGAAAAAAATATAACAATACACATAAGCCATGCTGCTGCTGCTAAGCTGCTTCAGTCGTGTCCAACCCTGCGCGACCCCAGAGATGGCAGCCCACCAGGCTCCGCCATCCCTGGGATTCCCCAGGCAAGAACGCTGGAGTGGGTTGTCATTTCCTTCTCCAATGCATGAAAGTGAAAAGTGAAAGAAGTGTGAGAAATGGAGAAAAAAAATATAACAATACACATAAGCCATAGTGTAGACTTTAGCTTTCCCTGGGCCAGTCACACCCATATCTGTCTTCATGCCTTTGGATTTGCTTTTCTCTGTATCTGGAATGCCTTTTTGTCATCCTAAGAGACCAAGGTCAATCACCTTCTCTATGAAGACTGTGTTAGCTCTCCTAAGGCCACATGGAGATTTATTGTAGCTCTTTTATGGTATTTATGATTGTCTTCTAACTGAAGATACATGTCTGTCTCAGTGGAAAACAAATTCTTCCAAGTTAGGAACTAGCAAAGACAAATTCTTAGTAAGTATTGAATCACCAGGCCACCTAGTACAGAGCATAATCAAGTCACACCTTCAATGAATATACAGTTAAAGACTGAATGCAGTTTTATTCTGTAATAAGGAAAAGAAAGATTAGTTATGAGCTTAGCTATGATTGGATGTTTCTTTGCACACGATCCATACCAAAGTTTGGACATAAACTTAAGAAAGACTATGCTTGAAATAAAACTATTTTATGTGAAATATAATGGCATTGTTTAACTAATAGCCAATTTGGCAGGCATGGCAATTCAAAAGCAAACTTTTAATTAGTTGATACAAATAGCCTGGATATAAATACTAATTTAGTAGCTTGATTATCTTCGAAAATTTTATCTGTACTATAATCATTTGCATGCTGAGTTTAGTTACGATGTTTATTATCTTTAGCTTCTAATTATCACAAGAAAATTAAATTACTGTGTTACTCTGAGAAGGAAGTCAGCCCTCTGACTATGTTACTGTGACTGGCACAGTGGACGGAGATTCCTTTGGGGACCTGTAATTTAAGGCAGGGGGTAGTCTAAGAGAGGAAGTCCTCAGAAGCTATGCCACTGCAGTATCAGATCTATGGTTTTTGCAGAGTGGACCCTCTCAAGACATTATCTATCAGATTAGCAGATTGCTTCTTTGCCAGTGGTCTCCAGTCTTAGACTTTTCTTGTCTATTTTCACCTCAGAGAAGCTTGCGTTCATTTATTCAATCATGCAATCAAACAGGAAGTTGCATTTCTGATATAGAGGAACATTTAGGAGCAGGCTAACATCCATGTCTGCAATCAACTGTCAGGGTAATATTAGATCTTCTACAAAACTGATAACTAGAATCATCTGCCTTTAATCAGTGTATAATACAAAATACTATGTAGCTGTTGATACTAAATAAGAAGGCATTCCTACTTGAACTTTACTGACTTTTCAAGGACATGATTTCATGGAAAAAAATTTCTCTACCCCAAATCTAAGGCAAATGCATTCACACTTCTCTTGCATAGCCCCATCACTTAGCTTCATGTTGAGCACAGCAAATATGTGATGATCAATATATTAGTCTTACTTAGAAATGTGTGGTTTTGCTTGAGCATGCTGTATGCAGTTCCCTTAAATAGCATAGGNATATCTGTCTTCATGCCTTTGGATTTGCTTTTCTCTGTATCTGGAATGCCTTTTTGTCATCCTAAGAGACCAAGATCAATCACCTTCTCTATGAAGACTGTGTTAGCTCTCCTAAGGCCACATGGAGATTTATTGTAGCTCTTTTATGGTATTTATGATTGTCTTCTAACTGAAGATACATGTCTGTCTCAGTGGAAAACAAATTCTTCCAAGTTAGGAACTAGCAAAGACAAATTCTTAGTAAGTATTGAATCACCAGGCCACCTAGTACAGAGCATAATCAAGTCACACCTTCAATGAATATACAGTTAAAGACTGAATGCAGTTTTATTCTGTAATAAGGAAAAGAAAGATTAGTTATGAGCTTAGCTATGATTGGATGTTTCTTTGCACACGATCCATACCAAAGTTTGGACATAAACTTAAGAAAGACTATGCTTGAAATAAAACTATTTTATGTGAAATATAATGGCATTGTTTAACTAATAGCCAATTTGGCAGGCATGGCAATTCAAAAGCAAACTTTTAATTAGTTGATACAAATAGCCTGGATATAAATACTAATTTAGTAGCTTGATTATCTTCGAAAATTTTATCTGTACTATAATCATTTGCATGCTGAGTTTAGTTACGATGTTTATTATCTTTAGCTTCTAATTATCACAAGAAAATTAAATTACTGTGTTACTCTGAGAAGGAAGTCAGCCCTCTGACTATGTTACTGTGACTGGCACAGTGGACGGAGATTCCTTTGGGGACCTGTAATTTAAGGCAGGGGGTAGTCTAAGAGAGGAAGTCCTCAGAAGCTATGCCACTGCAGTATCAGATCTATGGTTTTTGCAGAGTGGACCCTCTCAAGACATTATCTATCAGATTAGCAGATTGCTTCTTTGCCAGTGGTCTCCAGTCTTAGACTTTTCTTGTCTATTTTCACCTCAGAGAAGCTTGCGTTCATTTATTCAATCATGCAATCAAACAGGAAGTTGCATTTCTGATATAGAGGAACATTTAGGAGCAGGCTAACATCCATGTCTGCAATCAACTGTCAGGGTAATATTAGATCTTCTACAAAACTGATAACTAGAATCATCTGCCTTTAATCAGTGTATAATACAAAATACTATGTAGCTGTTGATACTAAATAAGAAGGCATTCCTTCTTGAACTTTACTGACTTTTCAAGGACATGATTTCATGGAAAAAAATTTCTCTACCCCAAATCTAAGGCAAATGCATTCACACTTCTCTTGCATAGCCCCATCACTTAGCTTCATGTTGAGCACAGCAAATATGTGATGATCAATATATTAGTCTTACTTAGAAATGTGTGGTTTTGCTTGAGCATGCTGTATGCAGTTCCCTTAAATAGCATAGGGAGGAAGAAGTAAGGTAATTCTTCAAACATTGTATACAGTTTTCCTTATCAAAATTCACTCATACTGCTATTGCTATGGTGAAAGTCTCGAAGAGTAGTATAATGTCTACAACACAGAAAAAAAATCATGAATATATACTTTTAGAAGGTGTGGGTGTTTATATTCCAGCTAAATAAACTAGTTGTTGATTGAAATGAGTTTTTCTGTTCTCTATACTTATCAGTAACTACTAGTAAAAGATAATGTATTGTGAATTTGAATTCAAATTTTACTGATTTTTGTTCTAACTTCATCACAGGGACTTAGTCTTGGGCACACTTTTTTCTTTGGGGTAATTAAAGCTAAGAGCCTTTTCTGAGCTTAAAAAAAAATAAAGCGTATCTTTCACAACATAATTGCACACAGAATTGTAGCCTAATGGCTATCAAAAATCAGCTCTTGAACATTAGTATCTGTCTGATGTTTAGCAGTGATAAATACACTCTGTCCTTTCTCTTATACACATCTGCTTATTTNTGTTACTCTGAGAAGGAAGTCAGCCCTCTGACTATGTTACTGTGACTGGCACAGTGGACGGAGATTCCTTTGGGGACCTGTAATTTAAGGCAGGGGGTAGTCTAAGAGAGGAAGTCCTCAGAAGCTATGCCACTGCAGTATCAGATCTATGGTTTTTGCAGAGTGGACCCTCTCAAGACATTATCTATCAGATTAGCAGATTGCTTCTTTGCCAGTGGTCTCCAGTCTTAGACTTTTCTTGTCTATTTTCACCTCAGAGAAGCTTGCGTTCATTTATTCAATCATGCAATCAAACAGGAAGTTGCATTTCTGATATAGAGGAACATTTAGGAGCAGGCTAACATCCATGTCTGCAATCAACTGTCAGGGTAATATTAGATCTTCTACAAAACTGATAACTAGAATCATCTGCCTTTAATCAGTGTATAATACAAAATACTATGTAGCTGTTGATACTAAATAAGAAGGCATTCCTTCTTGAACTTTACTGACTTTTCAAGGACATGATTTCATGGAAAAAAATTTCTCTACCCCAAATCTAAGGCAAATGCATTCACACTTCTCTTGCATAGCCCCATCACTTAGCTTCATGTTGAGCACAGCAAATATGTGATGATCAATATATTAGTCTTACTTAGAAATGTGTGGTTTTGCTTGAGCATGCTGTATGCAGTTCCCTTAAATAGCATAGGGAGGAAGAAGTAAGGTAATTCTTCAAACATTGTATACAGTTTTCCTTATCAAAATTCACTCATACTGCTATTGCTATGGTGAAAGTCTCGAAGAGTAGTATAATGTCTACAACACAGAAAAAAAATCATGAATATATACTTTTAGAAGGTGTGGGTGTTTATATTCCAGCTAAATAAACTAGTTGTTGATTGAAATGAGTTTTTCTGTTCTCTATACTTATCAGTAACTACTAGTAAAAGATAATGTATTGTGAATTTGAATTCAAATTTTACTGATTTTTGTTCTAACTTCATCACAGGGACTTAGTCTTGGGCACACTTTTTTCTTTGGGGTAATTAAAGCTAAGAGCCTTTTCTGAGCTTAAAAAAAAATAAAGCGTATCTTTCACAACATAATTGCACACAGAATTGTAGCCTAATGGCTATCAAAAATCAGCTCTTGAACATTAGTATCTGTCTGATGTTTAGCAGTGATAAATACACTCTGTCAAGCTGTATAGATTTTCTATCGTTTCAAAGAAGAAACAAATACGTACTGATTTCTGGAAACATTTACAAATCTGTAACTTAGCTTCTAATATGATTGCTTTGGGAGTCAACATAGGTTAAAGTTAAGTGCATAATCCCACCTACTAAACATATTAAATATATGTGCCCTGTTTTAAGGAACCATCTAGTACAAATATGTGTACATAAAACAAATAAATTGGAAAGTAATTTTACTATAAAAATAATTTTCTTATATCTAAAGGTTTTCCCTTAGGGTTCCTTTAAGTTTAGTTCCTCTAGTACATTTAAGTGATATGTACATATAATTAAAGATTAAAAATGTAACTGAAAATGCAGAGCTCAATTTTATTTTCTCATTGAATTCACCATTAACTATAGCTCAATAGGGCAAAAGATGTCAGTAAAATAACTAAAAAATTATGTAAGTCAAATAAGCTCAACTAGAAAAAATAACTTTACACTTAACTCTTATGGAGTTGATAAAGAGAGATAAATCTTACCAGGTAGAGGGCCTATAAGGGTACGCAATGCAACTTTCCAAGCCTTTACTGTTGAACTTGAAAACATTACAACATACAATTGAACAGTTTAATTGTGAGTTCCATTTTTATCATTGCAAATTGACTGAGCCATTGGGTCATCTCAAAAATTATTATAAACAAAAATAGACTTTTGTGTGTTTAGCAGCACTTGACTGAATTTTCTCCTACAAAATAGAGTACTATTCTACTTCTACAGAAGTGCCCTTTGCTTTCAGAGAAAATACTCTAATCAGTATCTGCCTCCAGAATGGCCCCACACACTGACCTATGTTCTTCCCTACTTTAAGCCCCTTAATAGTCCCTCACAGTTTTCAGGATAAAGTTGAAGTCATCATGAATGCTTATCTACTCCTATCTGTCTTTTCTACATTGTCTCAGGCAACCACTCCCTGTATGATTTGGAACAACCACAGCTTTGCCCCAAATGAATCATGCTCAGCTGTGTTATGCCTGGAAGGTCTTTCTTCTGACTCTGTCTAGTTATGTCCTACTTAGCCATCAGAATTCCAGTTATAAGTCACCTTCTTCATGTCTCCATCTTATCTAGGTGAAGCCAAAGCAGGCTATAATATACTCTATTGTTTTAACATATTTATTTATAAACAGTGATTTATTGGGGAGTTTTCTCTATCTGACGGTCACACAACTTTATATCCCAGAAGCCTAGTGCAGTACTTAGGTGCATAGTAAGTGCTCAGCAAATGTATGCTGGAAACATGAATGAATCAACCCTATCAATAGGTAAGTGGAATTTTTAAAAAGTTAATTTGAACAGCATATTATAACTGAAAGGAATCCACTGGATTTTCAACAAAACACCAACCAATTTATAAATCCTTAAGGTGATGAGATAAGGAGATAAGAGGCCTATATTTGTTGAATTAATTATTTGGACCAGGTCCTGTGCTAAGTACTTTTCATCTCATTTAAATACCACAATCATACACATAATCCTGATAATATTTTCATGTATTATTCTTAATGTAACTTAGCATTTATTGAGCACTGCATATGTGCCAGTAAAGGTGTTAGGTGATTCACATCACACCACTTAACTGTCACAACATTTCAAAGGAAGCACTATAACTTAATTTATAAACAAGAAAACTAGTGCTCAGACAGGCCCCAAGCTCATAAAGTTGGTAAACAATGAAACTCAGATTTTTCACTCACACTGGTTCTCTGCTGCTAACTCGCTTCAGTAGTGTCTGACTCTGTGCGACCCCAAAGACGGCAGCCCACCAAGCTCCTCTGTCCCTGGGATTCTCCAGGCAAGAACACTGGAGTGGGTTGCCATTTCCTTCTCCAATGCATTAAAGTGAAAAGTGAAAGTGCAGTCGCTTAGTCGTGCCCGACTCTTAGCGACCCCATGGACTGCAGCCCACCAGGCTCCTTTGTCCATGGGATTTTCCAGGCAAGAGTACTGGAGTGGGTTGCCATTGCCTTCTCCGATTGGTTCTCTAGGCAGTGTTTATTTCACTGAAACAATATCACATCATGCAAACTGTCTTCCAGAGATCTATTAAGATATTAATAGCTTGCTCCACTCCCGGCAATCCACTCCAGTATTCTCGCCTGGGAAATCCCATGGACAGAGGAAGCTCGCAGCCTACAGTCCATGGGATCACAGAGTGAGTCAGTCATGTCCACACACCACTCCCAAAAAAGGTTTTGCGGTTAGATAAGTTTAAAATACTTTTTCCTTTTACAAATAGATTCTCTTTTAGCTTCACAATGACATTAGTTGTATATCACAGCTCTGAAAGCATTAAGAAGTCTGTTTAACTGTCTAACCAAGTGTTTTCCAGTTTTAAGAAAGTACCTCATTTGAATTTTCTTTACAGACCATTAAAGTTATGCCCATAAGCTTCATGAATGCCTTCAACTGAAGTTATATTAAAATAGGGTAAAAGAGGTTCTTTTTTGACCCAAACCTCTTCCGAATTCCATTTTGATGGGAAGATTAAAAACTCTTAAGTTCCTTTCCCTTTTATGACCCCTTAATTTTCAATTGACCGTAGGATAAAAATATGATCAGGAAAAATTGTGGTCTGATTTATGAGAGCTAATTAGGCTCAGAGTTGAAAGTATTTTTCTTCTCTGATTTACTTATCAAATGTATTTGTTGAATGAACTGCCTGGAGCCTATGCTAGGCACTGGGCAAAAAATTATGCCAGCTATAATTCCTGTCCTTTGGAAAGCCTGGCATTCAGAGAGCTGAAAAATAAAATCTCCAAATAAGCAATGACTATGTTTAAAATGCATGCTCGTATTTCTCTGTTTTGATGTATATGTCGATATGGGGCTGTGAGATGATTTACCAGGGTGAATCAGTGTAAAAATCACATAAAGCACTCTTTCGTTCTAGTTTGTGATACACACTGATTCCCATGTACCCAAGAATTCCATGTTTCTTACTGTCTTAACTCTCAAAATGAAGACACAGTTCATACACAATGAAATGCATAAACAATGCAAAGTAGTTTACCTCTTCCCATAGCTCTAAACAACAAGATTAAAAAAAAATACTGAACTATTCATTAGCCACATAAAAGTACTATATTTGAGAATGGTTGAAAAACCTTTACAATTTCTAGTACCTGCTCATTTTCTTATATTTCTTTTTCTAAGAGTCTAATAAAGGAAAGCTTTTCAGAAAGTCTACTTTCAACTTCAAGTAGAGAAAAATGATTCTCTAAATGATATCATTCACAAATGTTACCATGGCCTGGGAAAACAGATAATTTATTCTTACAGAAAAATTGCACTCAATTCACTATTTACTCCTATAGCCTAAAAAAAAAAAAAAAAAAAAAATAATGTAGAGAACTTTTAATATATGAAGAAAA
>SJYW01042286.1:0-23723 GCA_006410735.1 Raphicerus campestris | reverse complement strand
AAAAAAAAATCTCAAAAACTTAATTAGATTTCATGTGTGTGTATGAAGTCGCTCAATCGTGTCCAACTCTTTGGACCCCATGGACTGTAGCCTACCAGGTTCCTCCATCCATGGGATTTTCCAGGCAAGAATACTGGAGTGGGTTGCCATTTCCTTCTCTAGGCGATCTCCGCAACCCAGGCACTGAACCCAGGTCTCCCACATTGTAGGCAGACACTTTACCATCTGAGCCACTATTTCATAGTACCAATAAAATCAACAACTACAACAGAGCGGAGGGAGGAGAAGGGGAGAAAAAAAGAAGAAAAAATCCAAAATAATCTACAGAACAAGTCAAAACTTAACAATGACAGATCCTTTTCTTGAGTCACCGCTGTCAGAGTCCTTTCCCTCGCTGGGAGTCACAGTCCACCTCACCTCCCTAGGATGCACTCCAACACTGTGCTGTTCTCTGGACCTGCTGTGGGGGCAGCTCAGATTCTAATCTGGTCCTTCTTCTATATTTCTTGCCACCAGTGTTCACAGCTATCAGAACTAGTGCATTTTCTTTTGTGGGAGCTTTCAATGACCTTGTATATATTCCATAGACACAGAGTCTTCCTAGTTGGATGTGTGGATTTACTCTGCAGCTTGTACAGCTGGTGGTAAGGTTTTAGGTCTTCTACCTTAGCTACACTGCCCTTGGGTTTCAACTGTGGTTTTATTTCCTCCTCTGCATGTGTGTCATCCACTGGAGTTTGCTCCTAAGGCTGCCCTGGAAGACTTGGGTTTGTCCCTGTGAGGGCTAGGTGTGGAGATGGTGCAGCTGCTTGGGTCGCAGGGGTTCTGGCAGCACCAGGTACTCAGGGAAGTTTGCAGCTAGGGAAGCAGGAAATATAGTGCTCTAGAAGAGTACAGCAACCAGTATCAGCTAATACGCTCCAGTATTCTTGCCTGGAGACCGCCTTCTCTGACAGAGAAGCCTGGCAGTCTACAGTCTACAGGGTCGCAAAGAGTCAGACACTACTGAAGTGACCCTGTGCACCTAGATGCAACACTCTTTTTGCCTATGGCAGCTCTGCCCCAGTGAGAGTTGAGTGTGAAGGTGGTGCAGCTGCTTGGTTTGCGGGGACCTTGGCTGTGCCAAGTGTGCGGGGACATGGACCGCCTCCACCTCAAGAGTTATGGCCCTCAGAATCTCTGTAACCTACCAGCTACAGAGCCTCTTGTAGCTGGTGTTCAGATGCTGGTGACTTTTGGCCAATGTTTCTCCATAGTTCCTCCCATTCAAGCACTTAAAGGGCTCCCTTCCCTGTGGTCCTTCTCTGTTGTTTAGTGCGCTGGGCACGTAGAGGGGCCACCCAGGCTGGGGTCCTGCTCTGCAGTTCAGTGTGTCAAGCATTTGTTTGATGGGCCAGCCTCTCTATTGTTCAGCTGCGGATGCTGTCATGAGGGGAGAGAGAGGCTATGGTGATGGCTCCACCCCTTACACATGACTCAGCAGTATCACCTTGCTTTCATGGCGGCCAGGCTTTCCTCTACAGGCCTTTCCCACCACAGTCTCCTCCCTCACCTCTTCTCTATCTTAAGACAGATAAGACTGCTGTTAAGACACAGCAGCCCTAGCCCTGGGATCACTCCACCATCCCCAAACTCTGGGTCCCTCTCCGGGGTATGTTTGGCTGCGACAAAGACTGTCTGATTCTTATTCCATTCAGGCTGCCGCAGATCAGCTGTTTCAGTCTCAGCCTTAAATGTTTCTCCTCTGACTCAAACAATTGCCCCTATCTGGGAATCAGACTGCTGCTTCAGTTCCCCACCTGCCAAGGGCTGGTGCAGTCCTACTAACACTCCTGTTTTTCCCCCTAGTTCCTTCATCGTACTGAGTTTTGCATAGTTCTGTATATTATTTTTCTCTGGTCTTGTACCTCTGTCTGCTCTCAGCTGGTGTTCTGCATGCAGTTCTGTGTGAAGGTGTATTCCTGATGGATCTGTGAAGAGAGATATACTCCACCCTCACCTACTCCTCCGCCGTCTTGTTCTCTCTCTGGGCTTTCAATTCTTAAGACAAAATTTTATGTTCATAGCTTCTTTCTAATCTTAAAAAGGGGAGAAGCAGAGAATTTAGAATTACATTCTAAAGGATACACATCTAGAGGGACTATTCAGTTAATAGTTAAGTACAAAGGCCTTATGTTTGAACAAGCAGCAGAATAATACAATTATTAAATTAGCTATTAAATCAGTTAGAAAAATACTGATGGTCTTAAGAAGTATGCATATTCTGAGAACTGACCTTTTAAGTCAGTTTTCCTTTCTTGGTTTGAGATGCTAAGCTAGACAAGTGAGATTTGACATCAATCATGTGGGTGCTGCTTTTTGTCTTTGCATTAGATCCTGGTAAGCGTCTCTTATTACAGGTAAAACATTAGCACTGTCTGAAGTACTAATTGTTTTCATAGCTCTTTGCTTCATAGAGAATTATTTTATCATAGCATGTTAGATCATATCTAAAAGTTATCTATTCTCCCTTTCCACTAATTCTTCCCTTTATTGGCTATGGAACATTTCCCATTTTCAATATTTTGACGTGAATTTACTCATAAGTTCCTCACTGGGACCCTATGAGATAAGATAAGTAATTTCATTGCCCTTTGTCAAATGAAGACAAAGAGACCAAAGAGAGTTGGGTAACTATTTGTGATGACCATCACCATGAGAATGCACCTGGAAGCTTTCCAGCTGCTTGAAACTTAACTGTTGGAGGACCCCAGCTACTTTCTCTGAACTCCATCACAAGAAGGCCAAGGAAGCCTCATTCGTAGGCAACATAGGACTCCTCGGAATAGCTGACTTTGGTTACAAACTCCGAGTGGCTATGTTTAATCTTCCCTGGGCACTTCCACCCACCCTTGCTTCCCTCCCCTTAACTCTCGTTCACAATTGCATTATGATCTAATGACTTTCTTAGCCTTCCCAGCCCTGGCCTCATTTTCTTTCCTGTAGGTATTTCCACTAATAAAATGAAATCAGGAAGAGCTACTGCTGATGCCAACTTTCAGAAAGGGCAATTGCTAGCTTTCATAAGCATACAAAAGGCAAACAAAGAAACTTGATGCTAGCTTCCTGTATCAGCAAAATATAGCATTTGCAGGAGCTCACAGGGAAGCCACTGAAACTGTACTCTATCTACCTGTATATCTACCTGCTAGACAAGAATAAGGGCTTCTTTCCCTCTTGCACATTTCAAATTTCTTAAGAGTACCTCTCATTGATGTAACTAAACTAGAACCAACCCATCAGTCAAAGGAGCTTAGGAAAGGGGTCCAGTTTCTGATCTGTAGGGAAAAGTATAGAAGGTGGATGTTGGTGTTGTAGATATATATATATAGGATGTATGGCACTGAGTGTGAAAAACAATTCAAGAAAGAAAGAGTGCTAAAGACATTTTTAGCTATTCATTTTTTTAAATCCATTCAATTTCTTTGGTGCCATTTTATTGTAGATTCTGTTCTTTAATCTTGACTCATTGGGTCACAAATTTCTTAAAATATGATTAGTCTAAGATTCAGCATCACTTCTTCTGTTACCCAGATATTTATATTTCGGTCATCTATGTGCATTCTTTACTGGCTTCCATGTGCTTTGCAAGTAGCTATTGTGCTAACATAGGAGTAGATGAGGTTAGAGAGAGCAAAAACTTTACCTGATTTCTCATCAATTTCAAAGCAAGAGGTCCATTTTTTTCCTGACTTTGTGTTTTATTAACTTTTGTGGGAGGTGTGAAAGAGTAGTTAATGAATGCTTGAACATTTAATCTCTTCTACTGAGAGCTTACTTAACTTCTTCAAGGGAAAAAACATCAGGACATGGTCCTCATCTTTAAAGCTACACTATTTTGCATTTTCTCTTTTTATCTAATCCCACCTGACTCTTCTACAATTAAATTATAGAACATGTGCCATTTTATGTCATTTATTATTCTAGACTCAGGGAATATTGTGGTGAATAAGACAAAAATGCCCCCTGATCTTGTGGAATTTCATTTCTAGTGACAAGACCTATCAATAGTTAAATCAACTGAATGAAAAAAGATTTCAGATAACAGTGAAGTCTGTGAATGAAATAAAACAATGCAATATTAAAGAGAACAGTTGAATCTAACACAGCATAATTCAGCACCTATTGCTAAAGAATTGTATTTATTTGGGAGCTGGGAGAAAAGAAGTTTCTAACTGCCTAGGGGTAGGGGGAACAAAGGTAAAGGAAGAGATATATGCAAATATCTTAATGCAAATTTTATGAAAGAAAAAGTATGACACATTGAGGAATGCAAAATGTCAATATAGTTGTATCATGAAGGAGCAAGAGAGAGTTAAGAGTTATGAAAGATGAATTTGGACAACTGAATCAGAACTTGCAGTGTTCTGTAGCCAAGCTGGCTTTGTGTTTTGTTTTAAGAGTAAACACATCATTGTAACAGTGAAAACACAAATGTTACATGTTCTGATTTGCAATTTTAAATACAAAATAAGACTAAATAAGCAGACCATGTTTTTAATCAAGATTTTATTCTATGTAATTGCTACATTTCAAAACATTAATTAGTCATTGTCTTTAAAGTAAGATAATGAGCATTTTATAATAGGTTTTGACTATATTATTTTCACTAACACATATAAAATACTTTTACATATAAGTATTTTTAAATACTTCATTTATTGTATTTTAAACCAAATATTTAACTTTAAATACTTGGTTTATTTTTTTTCTGATTTACAGAACAGTGTGCTTAAATTAGAAGATTATGACAAAAATGAAAATTTAATTGTTGCTTGTAAACTGCTTAAATATTAAAGATGTATTGATTTCTTGTCCTGGAAGTCTCAGTAGAGATTCAGACTGATACAAATACTGTGTGAATAATCTCTGTAAGAAGAAAATTAAAAAGTGTAAGAGGTGGAGAAAGGGGAAAGTATTACAGCAATGAAAGGAAGGGAGTAAGCATTTTGTGAAGAAATCCATCAGATAACATTACAGAATTCAGCACCGGATATTACTTGCTTTAGTCTGCTGGAGCATTCCCATAAGAAAAAAAGAAATGCAAGCCTTATTTTTAGCCTCACAATCCTAATGAAAGGCCCTCTCCTTCCCCACAGAATGAACCACAGCCCAGTGTAAGAGGTAAACTCCTTCAAATGCCTTTGTGACAGTGAATTGAGTGAAGGATTAAGGTCTCTGTCCCCCACGATAGACAGTTCATCTAACTGTACTTATGTCCACACAGCAAGACAGTTTATGTGCTGAGAGTACTTCTTTCTAGCGCATTATACAAAATAAATATTCAAGAAAAACACTGAGTTCCTCTAGGAGTAGATAAATAACAACAAATATTAACATCCCTTTTTTCTAGACTTGAGTTTAAGAAGCAAGGTTGACAGGCAGACAACTACAGCACTGTGACTTCAGAAGCATTTTCTGTCTGAGCTGAATGAAACATCCATTTAATGGCTTCATTTTCAAACTTCCTTTTCCTGTACTTCCTAAGAATATATTTTAATTCAATCAGTCAGCATTGTTGTGTGTGTACATTATGTAGAGCAATTTGTTTTCAACATTGGGTTGTATATACAGTAAGTTGAAGTTAAGTGTGTGAGTTTCTGAGTGTCAGTGTATGTATTATCTACTAATTTATTATTTTCTCTTCTGCAACAACTTATTGTTTGTTTTCTGTAACAGCTTGTTTTAAAAGATGAAATATTGCATAAATAATACATAGCTTATATAAATTGCATTTTGATTTTGAGCAAGAATAAAATTCTACCTAAATGGTTTTATTTCCTTTTAAAATAATTATTATATAGACTGCAAGGCTTACTTTTCTTCCTTACTAAAGGTAAGTGTACATTAATTTTTTTTTTCAAACATGTAACTATCCCATTCTGGTATTTTGTTTTACCTCATTGGACACCTAGAGGATCAATAAAAGATTATCGCTGACTTTATTATCAGCTGCTGCTGCTGCTGCTGCTAAGTCGCTTCAGTCGTATCCGACTCTGTGTGACCCCATAGACAGCAGCCCACCAGGCTCTCCCGTCCCTGGGATTCTCCAGGCAAGAACACTGGAGTGGGTTGCCATTTCCTTCTCCAATGCGTGAAAGTGAAAAGTGAAAGTGAAGTTGCTCAGTCGTAACCGACTCTTAGCGACCCCGTGGACTGCAGCCTACCAGGCTCCTCCATCCATGGGATTTTCCAGGCAAGAGTACTGAGGTGGGGTGCCATTGCCTTCTCTGTTTATTATCAGAGACAACATGTATACAACTGCATAGAAACATTAAATCATTAAACCATTTCTCACTGTAAACATAGCTTAAAATTGTTACATTGTTTATATCCCCAAAACATCTATATGATGATACTGCTCTTCTTTATTCCCCAAAGTCATATTTCTGTTATTGAATGTTTAACCAGAGGTCTTTTCTACTTTTGAGATATGATCTCTCAGACAAGTTATTTGATTTCCTGTGTCAATTTTGCTTCTTCCTTTAGAATATAAATCATAATGCTTGCCATCAATCTAGCTTAGCCATGTAGGTTTTCTCCTTATTAAACAAGATAAAGAGCATGCATTACTTGGGGATTTATAAAAAATTTTACTCTTTACCATATCTCAACCCAACTTGTAACCCTAGGTTTCGGTTCAAATGATGCTTGCTAGCTGCTGCTGCTGCTAAGTCACTTCAGTTGTGTCCGACTCTGTGCCACCCCATAGACGGCAGCCTACCAGGCTCCCCCGTGCCTGGGATTCTCCAAGCAAGAACCCTGGAGTAAGTTGCCATTTCCTTCTCCAATGTATGAAAGTGAAAAGTGAAAGTGAAGTCGCTCAGTCATGTCCAACCCTTAGCGACCCCATGGACTGCAGCCTACCAGGCTCCTCCATCCATGGGATTTTCCAGGCAAGAGTACTGGAGTGGGGTGCCATCGCCTTCTCCAATATGCTTGCTGAGTGCACTCATATTCTCCATACCATGGAAGTGATTCACTGTTCATTTGGAGGCTGAATAGTCCTTTTACCAAAACAGAGATCTCTAAAATCCTCTCAGCAGCACACATACAAGATTGATGCCATTTCACATCCTCTGATTGCAGTCACTCCTCTCAGAAAGAAGGGTCTATCTGTGCACTTCAAAGTACTGAAACTTTGAATGATGAGACTCATCACCAACCAAGGTTCCTGGGGACATAAGCACTGGGGCTTTAAGTTCATGAACTCCCCAGGGTCTCCTCTCCTAGAATATTCAGACACACACTCTGGGCTTCCTACGTGTGTCTACTGGCTTCCACCTGGGAAAAAATTCATAGGTAAACTCTTTTAGCCACTCTATCATCCAATTGTTCCTTCAGGTAAGTTCATAGTTTTAGGACTTTTTTCCCTCCTACTTAACTAACATAAGAAAGATAGTTGGATTCATTTAAAACATAGAAATTCTAAAAATTAGCATGACTTTAATGGAAATTCAAATGAAAATTTTCATTTAAACATATAAAACTTTTGGTGGCTAGTTTGCTGTATGAATTTTATCTCAAAAGACTAATCAGACTGAGCTTGAAAGCAGCTCTCTTGAAGTGGTGGATTAAGAGGCACAATTCTCAGAGGAAAACATTGGCAGCTTTTTAATGATGGTTTTAAAAGAAAGTACAACATATTTCTAAACAAAATTTAAGATTTTTATTTACATATGTCCTATATTTAAGCAAGAGTTCTAGATTTTAATGGATTTTACATGAGACACAGAAATAAAATTTTAAAAATTATGTGAATAAGAGTTGTCAGACTTTAAATAACAGATGTTGTTCTGGTGTCATTAAAAGAATTGCAGAGATGGAGTGGATAAAAAGACTTTGATTGCTCCTGCCATGGTTTCATTTTAAATATATCTGCCATTAATTTAAGCTGCAAAGAACAAGAATAGGTTGTTAGTGGAGGGCAGTTTAGGATGGCATGGTAAGTTCCCCTTTGATGCTTTCCTCTGATACAAACACAAAGCAATCCTGGGTAGAATTTAAGGGAAAATTAAGAAAACAGCTGAGCTCAGAACAAGAATAGAGGTCAGAAATGGAAAAGAGAAACAAAGCAGTGTGTGGGGCTGAAGCTGTACCCAACTTTGCAAGAGCTGTTCTCTGTAGGAAATGGAGACTAAAAGTGACACAGGTCAAGCCTGACACAGGATCAAGCGCCTTGCTTATATCCAGAGCTGAGATCAAGTCCACATATGTATAAACTAATAAAAATAATAGTGTTGTGCTTTTCACCTAATGCCCTGGGTTATAGCTTTATAAGAAGTAGTATGTCTAGGGAAGTGGAGGATAAAGACCCTTCAGGAACAAAATCAAAATCTATATAACTCAGTAAATTGAACAATGACTTCTTCAATAATATGATAAGGATGAAGTTTTGGAATATCATAAGAATTGGGGATTCTCAGGGCTGAATGTAGAGTGTGTGTGTGTATGTGTGTGTATCTGTATGAGTACGTGTCACTAAGTTGTGACCCAACTCTTTGTGTGACCTCCTGGACTCCTCATCAGGCTCCCCGGTCCACAGATTTTCACAGGCAAGGATACTGGAGCAGGCTGCCATTGCCTTCTCCAGGGGATCATCCCCGCCTAGGGATTGAACCCATGTCTCCTGCATTGCAGGCAGATTCTTTACCACTGAGCCACCTGGGAAGCCTAAATGTAGGAGGTGGGCAACTCTACAGTTACTACATAATGGTAGGTGACCATAGAAGAAGAGAGAAAGAGAAGAAAGAGAGAGAAAAAAGTGAACTCTTACTACTCAAAATAAACCTGCATACCAAGATTATAAAGGAAATGAAAAATAATAAGCAAATTTCAAAATGAAACAACACTAGCAAAATCAACAATCTGAATTTTATCCTACTCAAGATTAAATTTACAGGACAGCATATTTTTAAAAAAAAACATAATTCAGATGTTCATATATGAAGAAATAATCTCTAATAAAAATTTAAAAGGCAATAAAATAAGATAACCATCAGACCAGGTACAGCTAAAGAATGAATAAATTACAAGATTATGTGATTTAATTACCCAGAATGAAAAAAATAAAGATAGAAATGCGAAAGAGCAGTTACGATAAATGCTATAAGTGCAACAAGAGGCAGAACTGAATAAACAGGAAATAAATGGTATTTGCTTAAAATGAATATTCAATAATATAAATACTAAAATTGAATAGTGACAATTAAAGAAAATAAATTACATTGGAACTTCATTTATAAGCATGGATTTAGCCTTTTAAGTAAAATACTAATAGTTTCTAATTTTAAGGTAAAATGCAGTTTAGGAGAGAAAATGTATTACCTGTCACAATTTATTCAAGTTTGAAAATTTTCAAAAACTATTGTATATCACCAATTCAATGGACATGAACTTGGGCAAACTCCAGGAGATGGTGATTGGCAAAGAATCACGGCATGTTGCTGTCCATGGAGTCATGAAGGGTCAGGCATGACTCGGCAACTGAACAACAAAAAATAGACTATATATAGATGTCTTTATAGTATAGAAATCAAGATGGGACGCAGGCAGAGGAATGAGATTAGAGAGGTGACTTACCTGTGTCTGTGTTTTATTTAAAGTGAAAATATGACTTGGTAAAGCTCAGTATTTCTCACATTGTCTTCTGTATTTTTCTGTATGGTTGAATTATTTCATTTATTTTAAAAATCAGGGCTGTTAGTTGGGTGAAAAATCAATGAATAAAATAAACGAAGAACAGAAAATCAGTTTCTGCCAAGTTAGAATAGCCTCATTCCTTCAGTTCCATGCTTTATAGCTAAGTATTCTTCTATTTCTTCTCGTTGCCTTACTACAGTGGCTTGACATTCTAGTCCTACGGGGGGGAAAAAAAGAGTAGTGAAAGTATTCATCACTCCTACATTGGCCCTGATGTGACAGAGAAAGCATAATATGAATGGTACCTCTTTTGTTATGAGCCCACAGGTCCCTGAAACTGTTGCTGTTTTCCATTTTCTTATCTCTCTGTTAACAGTTCAAATTCAGTTCAGTTCAGTTCAGTCATTCAGTCGTGTCCGACTCTGCGACCCCATGGACTGCAGCACAACAGGATTCCCTGTCCATCACCAACTCCCAGAGCTTTCTCAAACTCATGTCCATTGAGTCAGTGATACCATCTAACCATCTCATCCCCTGTTGTTCCCTTCTCCTCCTGCCTTCCATCTTTCCCAGCATCAGGGTCTTTTCCAATAAGTCAGTTCTTTGCGTCAGGTGGCCAAAGGATTGGAGCTTCAGCTTCACCATCAGTCCTTCCAATGAATATTCAGGATTGATTTCCTTTAGGATTGAATGGTTGGATCTCCTTGCAGTCCAAGGGACTCTCAAGGGTCTTCTCCAACACCACAGTTCAAAAGCATCAGCTCTTTGGTGCTTATCTTTCTTTATAGTCTAACTCTCACATCCATACATGACTGGAAAAAACATAGCTTTGACTAGACGGACCTTTGTTGGTAAAGCAATGTCTCTGCTTTTTAATATGCTGTCTAAGTTGTCATAGCTTTTCTTCCAAGGAGCAAGTGTCTTTTAATTTCATGGCTTCAGTCACCATCTGCAATGGTTTTGAAGTCCAAAGAAATAAAATCTGTCACTGTTTCCATTGTTTCCCCATCTATTTGCCATGAGATGATGGGAGCAGATGCCATGATTGTTGTTTTTTAAATGTTGAGTTTTAAGCCAGCTTTTTCACTCTCTTCTTTTACTTTCATCAAGAGGCTTTTTAGTTCTTCTCACTTTCTGCCATAAGGATGGTGTCATCTGCATTTCTCAGGTTATTGATGTTTCTCCTGGAAACCTTGATTTCAGCTTGAGCTTCATCCAACCCGGTATTTCATATGATATACTCTGCATATCAGTTAAATAAACAGGGTGACAATATACAGCCTCGACATACTCCTTTCCCAATGTGGAACCAGTCTATTGTTCCATGTCCAGTTCTAACTGTTGCTTCTTGACCTGAATACAGATTTCTCAGTAGGCAGGTAAGGTGGTCTGGTATTCCTATCTCTTTGAGAATTTTCCACAGTTTGTTGTAATCCACACAGTCGAGAGCTTTGGTGCAGTCAATAAAGCAGAAGTAGAGGCTTTTATGGAACTCTCTTTCTTGTTCTTTTGGATAAATTTTATTGGCTTGTCTTCTGTAACCTCTACTAGTAAGTCTATCCATTGAGTTTTTATTTTGGTTGTTGTATTTTTAAGTTCTATAATTTCCATTTGTCAAAAACTAGAAACTCTTCTTCAGCAGACAAATGGTTCAACAGGCTCTAATACATCCATATCATGAAATTAAAAAGAACAAGTTACTGATGCACATAACAATTTGATGAATGTCCAAAGAATTATTCATGAGAAAAGCCAATCTCAAAAGGTTATATACTGTAAGTAAACATGTATATGAATTGAAAAGCATTGTGGGAAATGAAGCATTTTACTCTGAGCAACGACATGCCCAAATAAAATTTGGAAATTCTATGAAGAAGAAAGGAAGAATTGACATTAGGAGATAATTACCAGTCTCTGGCATAAGTACATTATCAAATTTAACCCTTTCAACAACTTTATGAGTAATAACCTTAAGGTGCTATTATTATTGCCATTAACTCATTTGCCAAATCTGTGCATTACTATATATTAGATCTAGTTCTAGGACTGATAGCTTATGGTGAATGATGTCAGATTCATGATCTCCCAAGTAGAAGAAGATTTAGCTTTGGGACCAGGGACCATGCTTGATCACTCAGAACTTTTGTGTGGCAGAAGTTTTAATATAGTGAAAAATGACAGAGAAAGCTTTTCACATAGACATCAGAAGGGGGATGGAGAGTGCCCCACTTGATAGTCTTATCAAGGCCTTATATACTTTTGGCTTCCTTGATGACTCAGACAGTAAAGAATCTGCCAGCAATGCAGAAGAACTGGGTTTGATCCCTGGGTTGGGTAGATCCCCTGGAAGAAGGCATGGCAACCCACTCTAGTATTCTTGCCTGGAAAATCCCCATGGACAGAGAATTCAGTCAGGCTACAGTCTAGGGGGTTGCAAAGAGTTGGACATGACTGAGTGACTAAACCACACAAACATGTATATATCATTATTGAAAATTATAGGCATGGAGAATAGATTCAGTGGTTGCCAGACTTAAGGAAGTATGGTGGTAAATATATGAATGTATCCTGGCTATCTCTCTATCTAATGACCCCCCACCAACCCTGCCCTGTCAATGCCTCTTGCCTTTACCTGTACTGAGTGACTAGTGTTTGCAGCCGGGGCAGAATCAAGGCAAAATAATCTAACCTAATATGTTCATTAAGTGTCCTGAAATAAAAGGTCACACTACCCACATACACACACTATTCAATGAAAGGAGGAAAGCAACCAGACAATCAATCAGAATCTTCAGGTATTTTGGTCTCATTATGTATGGCTTTTCCAATAGTCACATACAGATGAGAATTGGACCACCGAAGAATTGATGCTTTCAAACCATGGTATTGAAGAAGACTCTTGAGAGTCCCGTGGACAGCAAAGAAATCAAATCAGTCAATCCTAAAGGAAATCAACACTGAATATTCATTTGAAGAACTGATGCTGATGCTGAAGCTGAAGCTCCAATACTTTGGCCACCTGATGTGAGGCGCCAACTCATTGGAAAAGACCCTGATGCTGAGAAAGGTTGAGGGCAGGAGGGGAAGAAGGAGATGGTTGGATGGCCTACTGACTCAATGAATGTGAATTTGAGCAAACTTAGAGACAGCGAAGAACAGGGATGTCTGGTATGCTGCCGCACATGGGGTCCCAAAGAGCTGGACATGACTTAGCAACTGAACAACTACAATGTGTGTGTATCTGAGTCTGTACAAAAACTTTTGACAAGGAATTTTAATTTAAATATTATTGGGGAGGANTTTTTTTTTCAAACATGTAACTATCCCATTCTGGTATTTTGTTTTACCTCATTGGACACCTAGAGGATCAATAAAAGATTATCGCTGACTTTATTATCAGCTGCTGCTGCTGCTGCTGCTAAGTCGCTTCAGTCGTATCCGACTCTGTGTGACCCCATAGACAGCAGCCCACCAGGCTCTCCCGTCCCTGGGATTCTCCAGGCAAGAACACTGGAGTGGGTTGCCATTTCCTTCTCCAATGCGTGAAAGTGAAAAGTGAAAGTGAAGTTGCTCAGTGGTAACCGACTCTTAGCGACCCCGTGGACTGCAGCCTACCAGGCTCCTCCATCCATGGGATTTTCCAGGCAAGAGTACTGAGGTGGGGTGCCATTGCCTTCTCTGTTTATTATCAGAGACAACATGTATACAACTGCATAGAAACATTAAATCATTAAACCATTTCTCACTGTAAACATAGCTTAAAATTGTTACATTGTTTATATCCCCAAAACATCTATATGATGATACTGCTCTTCTTTATTCCCCAAAGTCATATTTCTGTTATTGAATGTTTAACCAGAGGTCTTTTCTACTTTTGAGATATGATCTCTCAGACAAGTTATTTGATTTCCTGTGTCAATCTTGCTTCTTCCTTTAGAATATAAATCATAATGCTTGCCATCAATCTAGCTTAGCCATGTAGGTTTTCTCCTTATTAAACAAGATAAAGAGCATGCATTACTTGGGGATTTATAAAAAATTTTACTCTTTACCATATCTCAACCCAACTTGTAACCCTAGGTTTTGGTTCAAATGATGCTTGCTAGCTGCTGCTGCTGCTAAGTCACTTCAGTTGTGTCCGACTCTGTGCCACCCCATAGACGGCAGCCTACCAGGCTCCCCCGTGCCTGGGATTCTCCAAGCAAGAACCCTGGAGTAAGTTGCCATTTCCTTCTCCAATGTATGAAAGTGAAAAGTGAAAGTGAAGTCGCTCAGTCATGTCCAACCCTTAGCGACCCCATGGACTGCAGCCTACCAGGCTCCTCCATCCATGGGATTTTCCAGGCAAGAGTACTGGAGTGGGGTGCCATCGCCTTCTCCAATATGCTTGCTGAGTGCACTCATATTCTCCATACCATGGAAGTGATTCACTGTTCATTTGGAGGCTGAATAGTCCTTTTACCAAAACAGAGATCTCTAAAATCCTCTCAGCAGCACACATACAAGATTGATGCCATTTCACATCCTCTGATTGCAGTCACTCCTCTCAGAAAGAAGGGTCTATCTGTGCACTTCAAAGTACTGAAACTTTGAATGATGAGACTCATCACCAACCAAGGTTCCTGGGGACATAAGCACTGGGGCTTTAAGTTCATGAACTCCCCAGGGTCTCCTCTCCTAGAATATTCAGACACACACTCTGGGCTTCCTACGTGTGTCTACTGGCTTCCACCTGGGAAAAAATTCATAGGTAAACTCTTTTAGCCACTCTATCATCCAATTGTTTCTTCAGGTAAGTTCATAGTTTTAGGACTTTTTTCCCTCCTACTTAACTAACATAAGAAAGATAGTTGGATTCATTTAAAACATAGAAATTCTAAAAATTAGCATGACTTTAATGGAAATTCAAATGAAAATTTTCATTTAAACATATAAAACTTTTGGTGGCTAGTTTGCTGTATGAATTTTATCTCAAAAGACTAATCAGACTGAGCTTGAAAGCAGCTCTCTTGAAGTGGTGGATTAAGAGGCACAATTCTCAGAGGAAAACATTGGCAGCTTTTTAATGATGGTTTTAAAAGAAAGTACAACATATTTCTAAACAAAATTTAAGATTTTTATTTACATATGTCCTATATTTAAGCAAGAGTTCTAGATTTTAATGGATTTTACATGAGACACAGAAATAAAATTTTAAAAATTATGTGAATAAGAGTTGTCAGACTTTAAATAACAGATGTTGTTCTGGTGTCATTAAAAGAATTGCAGAGATGGAGTGGATAAAAAGACTTTGATTGCTCCTGCCATGGTTTCATTTTAAATATATCTGCCATTAATTTAAGCTGCAAAGAACAAGAATAGGTTGTTAGTGGAGGGCAGTTTAGGATGGCATGGTAAGTTCCCCTTTGATGCTTTCCTCTGATACAAACACAAAGCAATCCTGGGTAGAATTTAAGGGAAAATTAAGAAAACAGCTGAGCTCAGAACAAGAATAGAGGTCAGAAATGGAAAAGAGAAACAAAGCAGTGTGTGGGGCTGAAGCTGCACCCAACTTTGCAAGAGCTGTTCTCTGTAGGAAATGGAGACTAAAAGTGACACAGGTCAAGCCTGACACAGAATCAAGCGCCTTGCTTATATCCAGAGCTGAGATCAAGTCCACATATGTATAAACTAATAAAAATAATAGTGTTGTGCTTTTCACCTAATGCCCTGGGTTATAGCTTTATAAGAAGTAGTATGTCTAGGGAAGTGGAGGATAAAGACCCTTCAGGAACAAAATCAAAATCTATATAACTCAGTAAATTGAACAATGACTTCTTCAATAATATGATAAGGATGAAGTTTTGGAATATCATAAGAATTGGGGATTCTCAGGGCTGAATGTAGAGTGTGTGTGTGTATGTGTGTGTATCTGTATGAGTACGTGTCACTAAGTTGTGACCCAACTCTTTGTGTGACCTCCTGGACTCCTCATCAGGCTCCCCGGTCCACAGATTTTCACAGGCAAGGATACTGGAGCAGGCTGCCATTGCCTTCTCCAGGGGATCATCCCCGCCTAGGGATTGAACCCATGTCTCCTGCATTGCAGGCAGATTCTTTACCACTGAGCCACCTGGGAAGCCTAAATGTAGGAGGTGGGCAACTCTACAGTTACTACATAATGGTAGGTGACCATAGAAGAAGAGAGAAAGAGAAGAAAGAGAGAGAAAAAAGTGAACTCTTACTACTCAAAATAAACCTGCGTACCAAGATTATAAAGGAAATGAAAAATAATAAGCAAATTTCAAAATGAAACAACACTAGCAAAATCAACAATCTGAATTTTATCCTACTCAAGATTAAATTTACAGGACAGCATATTTTTAAAAAAAAACATAATTCAGATGTTCATATATGAAGAAATAATCTCTAATAAAAATTTAAAAGGCAATAAAATAAGATAACCATCAGACCAGGTACAGCTAAAGAATGAATAAATTACAAGATTATGTGATTTAATTACCCAGAATGAAAAAAATAAAGATAGAAATACGAAAGAGCAGTTACGATAAATGCTATAAGTGCAACAAGAGGCAGAACTGAATAAACAGGAAATAAATGGTATTTGCTTAAAATGAATATTCAATAATATAAATACTAAAATTGAATAGTGACAATTCAAGAAAATAAATTACATTGGAACTTCATTTATAAGCATGGATTTAGCCTTTTAAGTAAAATACTAATAGTTTCTAATTTTAAGGTAAAATGCAGTTTAGGAGAGAAAATGTATTACCTGTCACAATTTATTCAAGTTTGAAAATTTTCAAAAACTATTGTATATCACCAATTCAATGGACATGAACTTGGGCAAACTCCAGGAGATGGTGATTGGCAAAGAATCACGGCATGTTGCTGTCCATGGAGTCATGAAGGGTCAGGCATGACTCGGCAACTGAACAACAAAAAATAGACTATATATAGATGTCTTTATAGTATAGAAATCAAGATGGGACGCAGGCAGAGGAATGAGATTAGAGAGGTGACTTACCTGTGTCTGTGTTTTATTTAAAGTGAAAATATGACTTGGTAAAGCTCAGTATTTCTCACATTGTCTTCTGTATTTTTCTGTATGGTTGAATTATTTCATTTATTTTAAAAATCAGGGCTGTTAGTTGGGTGAAAAATCAATGAATAAAATAAACGAAGAACAGAAAATCAGTTTCTGCCAAGTTAGAATAGCCTCATTCCTTCAGTTCCATGCTTTATAGCTAAGTATTCTTCTATTTCTTCTCGTTGCCTTACTACAGTGGCTTGACATTCTAGTCCTACGGGGGGGAAAAAAAGAGTAGTGAAAGTATTCATCACTCCTACATTGGCCCTGATGTGACAGAGAAAGCATAATATGAATGGTACCTCTTTTGTTATGAGCCCACAGGTCCCTGAAACTGTTGCTGTTTTCCATTTTCTTATCTCTCTGTTAACAGTTCAAATTCAGTTCAGTTCAGTTCAGTCATTCAGTCGTGTCCGACTCTGCGACCCCATGGACTGCAGCACAACAGGATTCCCTGTCCATCACCAACTCCCAGAGCTTTCTCAAACTCATGTCCATTGAGTCAGTGATACCATCTAACCATCTCATCCCCTGTTGTTCCCTTCTCCTCCTGCCTTCCATCTTTCCCAGCATCAGGGTCTTTTCCAATAAGTCAGTTCTTTGCGTCAGGTGGCCAAAGGATTGGAGCTTCAGCTTCACCATCAGTCCTTCCAATGAATATTCAGGATTGATTTCCTTTAGGATTGAATGGTTGGATCTCCTTGCAGTCCAAGGGACTCTCAAGGGTCTTCTCCAACACCACAGTTCAAAAGCATCAGCTCTTTGGTGCTTATCTTTCTTTATAGTCTAACTCTCACATCCATACATGACTGGAAAAAACATAGCTTTGACTAGACGGACCTTTGTTGGTAAAGCAATGTCTCTGCTTTTTAATATGCTGTCTAAGTTGTCATAGCTTTTCTTCCAAGGAGCAAGTGTCTTTTAATTTCATGGCTTCAGTCACCATCTGCAATGGTTTTGAAATCCAAAGAAATAAAATCTGTCACTGTTTCCATTGTTTCCCCATCTATTTGCCATGAGATGATGGGAGCAGATGCCATGATTGTTGTTTTTTAAATGTTGAGTTTTAAGCCAGCTTTTTCACTCTCTTCTTTTACTTTCATCAAGAGGCTTTTTAGTTCTTCTTCACTTTCTGCCATAAGGATGGTGTCATCTGCATTTCTCAGGTTATTGATGTTTCTCCTGGAAACCTTGATTTCAGCTTGAGCTTCATCCAACCCGGTATTTCATATGATATACTCTGCATATCAGTTAAATAAACAGGGTGACAATATACAGCCTCGACATACTCCTTTCCCAATGTGGAACCAGTCTATTGTTCCATGTCCAGTTCTAACTGTTGCTTCTTGACCTGAATACAGATTTCTCAGTAGGCAGGTAAGGTGGTCTGGTATTCCTATCTCTTTGAGAATTTTCCACAGTTTGTTGTAATCCACACAGTCGAGAGCTTTGGTGCAGTCAATAAAGCAGAAGTAGAGGCTTTTATGGAACTCTCTTTCTTGTTCATATTGGATAAATTTTATTGACTTGTCTTCTGTAACCTCTACTAGTAAGTCTATCCATTGAGTTTTTATTTTGGTTGTTGTATTTTTAAGTTCTATAATTTCCATTTGTCAAAAACTAGAAACTCTTCTTCAGCAGACAAATGGTTCAACAGGCTCTAATACATCCATATCATGAAATTAAAAAGAACAAGTTACTGATGCACATAACAATTTGATGAATGTCCAAAGAATTATTCATGAGAAAAGCCAATCTCAAAAGGTTATATACTGTAAGTAAACATGTATATGAATTGAAAAGCATTGTGGGAAATGAAGCATTTTACTCTGAGCAACGACATGCCCAAATAAAATTTGGAAATTCTATGAAGAAGAAAGGAAGAATTGACATTAGGAGATAATTACCAGTCTCTGGCATAAGTACATTATCAAATTTAACCCTTTCAACAACTTTATGAGTAATAACCTTAAGGTGCTATTATTATTGCCATTAACTCATTTGCCAAATCTGTGCATTACTATATATTAGATCTAGTTCTAGGACTGATAGCTTATGGTGAATGATGTCAGATTCATGATCTCCCAAGTAGAAGAAGATTTAGCTTTGGGACCAGGGACCATGCTTGATCACTCAGAACTTTTGTGTGGCAGAAGTTTTAATATAGTGAAAAATGACAGAGAAAGCTTTTCACATAGACATCAGAAGGGGGATGGAGAGTGCCCCACTTGCTAGTCTTATCAAGGCCTTATATACTTTTGGCTTCCTTGATGACTCAGACAGTAAAGAATCTGCCAGCAATGCAGAAGAACTGGGTTTGATCCCTGGGTTGGGTATATCCCCTGGAAGAAGGCATGGCAACCCACTCTAGTATTCTTGCCTGGAGAATCCCCATGGACAGAGAATTCAGTCAGGCTACAGTCTAGGGGGTTGCAAAGAGTTGGACATGACTGAGTGACTAAGCCACACAAACATGTATATATCATTATTGAAAATTATAGGCATGGAGAATAGATTCAGTGGTTGCCAGACTTAAGGAAGTATGGTGGTAAATATATGAATGTATCCTGGCTATCTCTCTACCTAATGACCCCCCACCAACCCTGCCCTGTCAATGCCTCTTGCCTTTACCTGTACTGAGTGACTAGTGTTTGCAGCCGGGGCAGAATCAAGGCAAAATAATCTAACCTAATATGTTCATTAAGTGTCCTGAAATAAAAGGTCACACTACCCACGTACACACACTATTCAATGAAAGGAGGAAAGCAACCAGACAATCAATCAGAATCTTCAGGTATTTTGGTCTCATTATGTATGGCTTTTCCAGTAGTCACATACAGATGAGAATTGGACCACCGAAGAATTGATGCTTTCAAACCATGGTATTGAAGAAGACTCTTGAGAGTCCCGTGGACAGCAAAGAAATCAAATCAGTCAATCCTAAAGGAAATCAACACTGAATATTCATTTGAAGAACTGATGCTGATGCCGAAGTACTTTGACCACCTGATGTGAGGAGCCAGCTCATTGGAAAAGACCCTGATGCTGAGAAAGGTTGAGGGCAGGAGGGGAAGAAGGAGATGGTTGGATGGCCTACTGACTCAATGAATGTGAATTTGAGCAAACTTAGAGACAGCGAAGAACAGGGATGTCTGGTATGCTGCCGCACATGGGGTCCCAAAGAGCTGGACATGACTTAGCAACTGAACAACTACAATGTGTGTGTATCTGAGTCTGTACAAAAACTTTTGACAAGGAATTTTAATTTAAATATTATTGGGGAGGATGATCCCAGTAGGCTGAAAGAATCCAGATGTTTGATGATTCTGTATAATCACATCTGCAGATTTTCATAGGAATATTCCAGTTCTACCCCTCCCCATTCCCTCTCCCAGTAGCAGAACACTTCACATTTTATTAACTAGTGGTGCATATGCCGGGAAATGGGAAAACAGGGCTTTCCAGGGTGATTGACTCCGACTCAGCCCTGTGAATCCTAGCTAGTTTTTGAAATAGAATATACCACCGAGAGCACTGAACCTTTTTTTTCCCTAATAGATTCTGTCTTACTCACTATCTTGACCTCAAAAATATCATTTAACTCTTATTTGTCATCTAGGATAAAGGTGAAGGTCAAGGAGTTAAAAGTACTGAGTGACCCTTTTCAATAGATATGCAAGTGCAAATCTCAAAAACCTGTTAGGATAGAGATATGAAATAGAGATAGAGGATAAAGAATGAAAGAGAAAGGAAGTATGGCTGTATCTTGGTACTATGTAAGTTATGGTCTTCTGAAAATCTGTTTGTATCTACTCTTTCTTCAATGGCAATACTGGTTAAACTATAGATGAAATAAAGATGACAAGGAAGAGAGACCTATTTTGGAAAATTTCAGGGGAATGGAAAGCTGTAGCTTAAATAGTAGCTAAGTGAAAATTAGAATTACTAAGACATACAGACCTCTTTTGCCTCTGACAGAAAAAGCCTCTTTGGGGAGTATAATTAGAAAAATTCCTGAGGGAAGCATGTTAAGAGCTTCAAAAGAATTCATGTGTAAGCTGGATGACTACTTCATGATTTAAACAGAATACTCTGGGTAGAAAGTGCCTCAGATGACTTTGTTTCCCACTCTTTGCCTCTCATCCTTATTTCTGAGTATCTAAAAGTTTGCTGCTACATCATGTTTCTCTCTCTGCTGTTTAAATACAATGGCTTTAAAACTGTTCTTTGAAGAACTCCAATACTTTGGGCAACTCATACGAAGAGTTGACTCGTTGGAAAAGACCCTGATGCTGGGAAGGATTGGGGGCGGGAGGAGAAGGGGACCACAGAGGATGAGATGGCTGGGTGGCATCACTGACTCAATGCACAAGAGTTTGGGTGAACTCCAGGAGTTGGTGGTGGACAGGGAGGCCTGGCGTGCTGTGATTCATGGGGTCACAAAGAGTCAGATACGACTGAGAGACTGAACTGAACTGAACTGAACTGAAGAATTCTAGGCAGATCCATCAAGGATGAGCACCCATAGTAAAAGAGAGAGATGGTGAGCATCATATCATTCTCCCAGAGTAGGTCTGCTCTATTAGTTTTATTTGTTTACGCTTCTAGGCATTATTTTCTCTTGAGTAAAAAAGTTTTCAGCACTAATGTGCTGGCAAATCCCTAGATCTTTGTAACGTTAGAAAACTGTCAACATGCTTTGCTGTAAAAATTATACCCATCTATAATATATCCTGCTGAAATCCATATAGGAAGACAAAAATTCACACTTTAAAACTTAAGGAGAAAAAATGAATTTGTAAGTAAGCTGATAAAAGTAAATATTAGGCCTGTAACTTAGTGTAGAATTTGCGTTTCTTATGGCTTCTCAAGTTTTGATTCAGATAACACATTAGATCCTATATAACACTTAAAAAGCCCTCAAATTCAACTGAAATCCAACTGTGTCAGCCTTCTTAATGTTATTCTGCTATATGACTGTGAGGATCCCATCAGAGCAAATGGCCTGCATCAGGGTTGTTTATCATGACTGTAGCTTTGAATTCAGTGAAAGGAGTTCTAAAATTTGAGATCATGAGAAAGCACTGTGTTCAATTGACTGCTGAAGTGAATATTTTTTAAGATGCCAAAAGAAAAGAACTGCTTCTAGAATGTAAGTATTTTAATCCCATTGTACTCCAGGGTAGTAGCCAGAACACACTNAGTTCTAAAATTCGAGATCATGAGAAAGCACTGTGTTCAACTGACTGCTGAAGTGAATATTTTTTAAGATGCCAAAAGAAAAGAACTGCTTCAAGAATATAAGTATTTTAATCCCATTGTACTCCAGGGTAGCCAGAACACACTACCAACATATTGTATATTGGTTTTGATGATAACATAAATTAGGAAGATAATTGACAAACTGATGCATGCTCAGAAGACACTGGCAAGTTCATAAAGCATTTGCACATAGTGGAATACCATGTCATCTGATGGGCATTAGAAAATTTTCCATGGAGAGCTTAAAAGAAGCCTTAGAAGATGGCAGTATAAATTTTATCTCTTTTCAGTCAAAATAGAAGACTATAGTTAACTGAAGCATATTAGTCAGAAGGCAGAATAAGACTAATAATTGGAAGTTTTATGAAGCAAATTATACTGATAGAAGTAAAACTTATGAACAGATATGTTTTAGAAAAATTGAGTGTTCTCCTATCTGAAGTCCTACATTTCTTTTCATACATACACACAGAACTAAATTTGGGATTTTATCTGTCCAGAATGCTGGAGAATTTCTATCTTGGAAATAGTTTGTCCTAGATAAACTTAAAGTCCTTTCTAACTCAAATTTGTATGAATTGTCACTGTCATAATTTGAGAAGTGCTCTTTGAATGTTTTAAGACTCTTTGAAAGTGAAAAGTGAAAGTTGCTTAATCGTGTCCAGCTCCTTCTGACCCCATGGACTATACAGTCCATGGAATTCTCTAGGCCAGAATACTAGAGTGGGTAGCCTTTCCCTTCTCCAGGGGATCTTCCCAACCCAGGGATCGAACTCAGGTCTCCCGTGTCACAGGTGGATTCTTCACCAGTTGAGCTACAAAGGAAGCCCAAGAATATTGGCGTGGTTAGTTTATCCCTTCTCCAGTGGACCTTTCTGACCCAGGAATCAAACTGGGGTCTCCTGCATTGCAGGTGGATAATGTAGGAGACCTGAGTTTGATCCCTAGGTTGGAAAGATCCCCTGGTTAAGAGAAAGGCTACCCATTCCAGTTTTCTGGCCTGGAGAATTCCATGGACTGTATAGTACATGGGGTTGCAGAGTCAGACACGAATGAGTGACTTTCACTTTCACTTTCAATACCATTAGGATTCTTTACAAATCAAGTATTTAAAAAGCATCTCTTATGTTACATGCATTAAGCACATATTTTGTATACATAATCCTATCTCATGACATTCATTTGTCATTCATGCAATGAATACTTCCTGAACACTGTCTTCCTGATAACTACGCTAGGCACTAGGCTGATACAGTTTAGGCTTAGGTGTCAATTATTAGAAAAGATTTGACAGGGAATAGTAATTTTGGACTAAGAAAAGACTGAAATGAAAGAAGACTACTCCTACACAGCACACACAGAGAGCTTAATCCACTGGGACCTTGTGCATAACCTCAAAGAATGCATTTCAGAATCTTTTGCCCAAGAGACAGAAGAGCAGAAAATTTATCTGCATGGTTCAATCTCCTATTGATCAAGTGCTGCTCCACAAGATGTTCACTCTCATGACTATCCAGGCCCTACCTTCATGAGAAGCCTGGTGGGTTTTCATGGGCACTTTAATCGTGTAGTCAGAGCAACCTCATGGCAGAAAGAGTGAGCTCCACAGTGCATCTGATTGGAGATGCTTCCAGGTACACCTGTGTGAAGCTAGTGCTATGGCCATGACTGGATAAAATGCTGGCCC
>SJYW01042283.1:11441-27945 GCA_006410735.1 Raphicerus campestris | reverse complement strand
CTCTGTCCATGGGATTTCCCAGGAAAGAATACTGTGTGGCCTTTCCTTCTCCAGGGGATCTTCCCCAGCCAGGGAGCATACCTGCATCTCCTGCATTGGCAGGCGGATTCTTCACCGCTGAGCCACCGGGGAAGCCCTCAGTTTGCTCATTTGTACAGTGGGAGCCAGAAGGCTAATGTTGAAGGAACACTTGGAAAATTAACTGCTGAAACACAATTATAAAATCTGCAGACACAAAATGAATGTTAGATACTTGGCTTTGAAAGGGCTCCACTGATAAAAGCGGACATATGTGTGTTGAGTTCACCTCCTTCATTTCTTCTCACCTTCCTCGGGTCTTTGAAACCTCGCTTTCTCAGTAAGGGCCTTCCCTGATCTCTCTTACACACCTACAAGCTCCTGGAGTTACCCTATCACACATTTCCATAGTAGGCAGTAGCTTCCTCAATTCAAATACTTGCAACTACTTTCTTTTTAAATTGAGGTATAATTTACTGTGAATGAAATGCACAGACAGAACTTAAACACGCAGTTCCGTGAGTTTTGACAAAATGGAAACATCTCTATCAAGAGGTGTAACTTACACTTCTATCAAGACAGAGAACACTGTGGCGACGGAGAACTCCTCAGGAAGTTCCCTTCCCAGTGAATAGCATCTGTCACCGCCCACAACCACTGTTCCTACTACAATTAACCTGGATAAGTTTTGCCAGTTCTAGAACGTCATATAAGTTAAAGCATACAGTATGTCTTTTCTGAGTCTGACTTCTTTCATTCAGCATATTCTTGAGATTCAGATATATTGTATGACTAGTAATTTGTTTCTTTTCATTGATGAGTAGTATTTCATTACATAGTCATAGCATGCTTTGTTTATTCGCTTCTCTGTTGGTGGTCTTTGGGGTTGTGAAAAGTTTGTGGCAGTTATTAAGCTATGAACATCACAATTTTTTGTGGACCTGCTTTTTTTATTTCTTAGGAGAGGAATTTCTGGGTCATAAGGTTGTTGTAGGTTTAATTTTATAAGAAACTGCCAAATAGTTCTCTACAGTGGTTATAATAGTTTACACTCTTATCAGCAACATAAGAGACTTCTGGTTCTTCTACATGCTCTGCCAGTCGTTTCACTTTCCTGAAAGTGGGTGCAGTGTATCTCCTTATGGCATTGCGTTTTTGAAAAGTTTAATTAATTATTAATTTGGGGGGTGGGGATGGGGGCTCTCCTGGATCTTCACTGCTGCACTCAGGCTTCGGCTAGCTGCAGGGAGCCAGCTCCTCATTGCTTCTCACTACAGTGGCTTCTTTTGTTATGGAGCCCTGGCTCGAGGTGAGTGAGCTCAGTGGTTGTGGCACACAGGCGTATTTCCCTGTGACATGTGCAGTCTTCCCAGACCAGGGCTTGAACCCCTGTCCCCTGCATCAGCAAGCAGGTTCTTAACCACTTGATCACCAGGGAAATCAATGGCATTCATTTTTGAAAATAATGAATCAATATTTTTAAATGATTAATACAAGTGCACAGTTCCAAAAATTCGAAAGGCTCGTCAGCAAAGAAAAGGCTCAGGTCACTCCTTTTTTCTCCCTAGAAAGTGTCAGCCTTAAGAATGGCTTGTCCTACATGAAAAGATCCTCAACATCACTCATTAACAGAGAAATGCAAATCAAAACCACAATGAGTTACCATGTCACACCAGTCAGAATGGCTGCTATCCNCCTAGAAAGTGTCAGCCTTAAGAATGGCTTGTCCTACATGAAAAGATCCTCAACATCACTCATTAACAGAGAAATGCAAATCAAAACCACAATGAGTTACCATGTCATACCAGTCAGAATGGCTGCTATCCAAAAGTCTACAAACAATAAATACTGGAGAGGGTGCAGAGAAAAGGGAACCCTCTTACACTGTTGGTGGGAATGCAAACTAGTACAGCTACTATGGAGAACAGTGTGGCAATTCCTTAAAAACTGGAAATAGAACTGTCATATGACCCAGAAATCCCACTGCTGGGCATACACACTGAGGAAATCAGAATTAAAAGAGACACATGTACCCCAGTGTTCATCGCAGCACTGTTTACAATAGCTAGGACACGGAAGCAACCTAGATGTCCATTGGCAGAAAAATGGTTAAGAAAGCTGTGGTACATATATGCAATAGAATATTACTCAGCTATTAAAAAGAATACATTTAAATCAATTCTAATGAGGTGGACGAAACTGGAGCCTATTATACAGAGTGAAGTAAGTCAGAAAAAAAAAACAGCAATACAGTATATTAACACTGTAAATTCTATATACAGCATTTTAGAATTTAGAAAGATGGTAACTAAGGCCCTATATTTGAGACAGCAAAAGAGACAGAGATGTAAAGTACAGACTTTTAGACTCTGTGAGAGAAGGCGAAGATGGGATGATTTGAGAGAATAGCATTGAAGCATGTATATTACCATATGTGAAATAGATCGCCAGTCCAGGTTTGATGCATAAGACAGGGCACTCAGGGCCGGTGCACTGGGATGACCCTAAGGGATGGGATGGGGAGGGAAGTGGGAGAGGGGGTTCAAGATGGGGAACACATGTACACCCATGGCAGATTCANAAATTATATATTTGACTATGAACTTCTTCTTTTAAGAGTCACATTGTTTTAGGAAATTTCCTCAAAGCAGAATAAAGCTGAATTATATTATCTGAGTTAAATCTGTAATTCTCATCTCTTAGTAGAACCATTTAACATGTATTTGCATAAGGTTATATTTAGTTTTCTAACTCTCATTAACTTAGTTTTTTCCTTCAAGAAAATTTCTTTGTTATTTCATGTCTTAATTTTATTGAGAATTGAGAAGTTGCATAGAGATAGATCTGCAACACTTATTGTCACATTTCTACATAATACATTTACATCTGTATTTCTCAGGTTAACAACTTAAAAATTAAGTGGAATTTTATTTTCTTTTCCCTTTGGGAAAATGTTAATGATCTGTTTTTTCCTCCTGATTATCCCTCTCTAAACCAAAAAGCAAAACCAAACAGAACAAAACAGCCCAGGGATTTTTCCCTTAATGGAGTCATAATGAATTTAATTTATTTTATTATTATAATTCTAATAATAAAACTGTATTCCCTAACAGCAATAAGCATACCTACATATCATTTCTCAGTAAAACTATTGAAACCACAATATGTAAAGGAGTGCTTATTTGGGATCTTGGACAAGAGAAGTATAAGATTTTTTGGTGTGCAAAAATGGAAATGGATAAATGTTCAAATATTGGTAGAGACAAAAAGACATAAGAACAAGATTAAATGCTTCTCACTGGTGAAATTACTGACAGTTTGAGCATCAAAAAGAATAGCAAAACTTTTATATAGCACAGTGAATGTAAAAAATCTATAATTTAATGATAGTAATAGAAATAGTGTTAAGGGCAGGGAGAATACAGGGTCTCTTATACAAAATACAAAATACACATTTAATGAAGTAACGACAGAGATAAGAAATCACTGCAGCTCTCATTGAAATAATTGATTCAGATAAGGCTAATCGATGGACACTAAAATTGAGTGAAAGATTATTGAGTAACAAGTTATTACTATAGTTTCAAAGTATTACCCTACAGATTTTATAAATTATAAGGGAATAAGTTTATCTTTATAATGAAGAAAACTATAGACTTACTAAAGTATATGTATGTGGTTGCATAAAATAACCACCAATATTGTGTCAAACTGACATCAAGCTTCATGTCAGTTCAGTTCAGTTCAGTCACTCAGTCGTGTCTGACTCTTTGCAACCCCATGAATCGCAGCACACCAGGCCTCCCTGTCCATCACCAACTCCCGGAGTTTACTCAGACTTACATCCATTGAGTCTGTGATGCCATCCAGCCATCTCATCCTCAGTTGTCCCCTTCTCCCCCTGCCCCCAATCCCTCCCAGCATCAGAGTCTTTTCCAATGAGTCAACTCTTCGCATGAGGTGGCCAAAGTATTGGAGTTTCAGCTTTAGCATCATTCCTTCCAAAGAAATCCCAGGGCTGATCTCCTTCAGAATGGACTGGTTGGATCTCCTTGCAGTCCAAGGGACTCTCGAGAGTCTTCTCCAACACCACAGTTCAAAAGCATCGATTCTTCGGTGCTCAGCCTTCTTCACAGTCCAACTCTCACATCCATACATGACTACTGGAAAAACCATAGGCTTGTCAATGTATGGCAAAAACCACTACAATACTGTAAACTAATTAGTCTCCAATTAAAATAAATATATTAATTTAATAATAATAAAAAAGAATAGCTTGTGCTTAAAAAAAAAAAAAGAATGGCATGCACTTCCTTTGAGATTAAATGTTCTCTTTGGCTATATGTCTTTTTTTTTTTTTTCATTAGAATATAAACCCCAGGAGGAGAGGGACCACCTATGGTGTTCACAGCTGTGATCTGAGCTCCTCTCCAAACTTAATAACAGCCCAATAAATATTGTTGAATGAATGCCCGGGACTGTTCTAGACAAGTCATATAATCTATTATATTATCACATTTTGATTTAAGAGAGTAGCAGAGTCCCTTAGGACAGAGCCTGGAATTGAGTGATTCAATAAAAATTTGTTAAATGAATGAATATTGATGAAGAAGATCCCAGAGGAGTTTTTTCTGCAACGCAAGCTGGCTTTTTGCTTTTTTCCCCCAAACACTTATTTGTCAGGCACTTATGAGCACACAGAAAAGAGACATCTGTTGTTTTGGCTGCCTAGCTTCACTTGTCCCTGAGTTTGCCCAAGTCCACGACCACTGAGATGGATGGGAGATAGTGAGGGACAGGGAAGCCTGGCGTGCTGCAGTCCACGGGGTTGCGAAGAGTTGGACATGACTTGGCTACTGAACAACAGCAGAGCATCGCTTCACCCTTCTGGTAACATGACCTCAATTTTTCTCTGGAAACTGCCTTCCTCCATGGGCAGCCCACTCTTGCATGAGCTCCAGGTGGCCATGCGACTCAAGCCTAACCAATCAGGTCATCTCAGCCCTTTGGCAACAGTGACTGGTTCAGGGATGTGCCCAGAGTGCAATTTGGGCCGATGAAAACCAGCCTTGGACTTGTGTGCAAACTGTTGTGCAAGAGAGCTCTGTGTTTTTCTATCTTGACTTGGAATTGTAAGGACAGAAGCCTGGACAGTTGAGATCAAGGGAATTGAGTTGTGAATTAATTTAGGGAGCAAAGCACAGGGGTAAGTTCTTGGCAGAGGGAACACCCCCAGCATGAGAAATACTGGGAAGAAGACCAGTGCAGTAAAGTGAGAGAGAAAGGAAGCAGGAGATGAGTTTAGGGGTTCAGTCAGAGGCCAGCTTTGAAGGGTCTGATGGGACTTAGAGAAGGGTTTGGATTTTAGTCCAAGAATTTTTTGGAAGGTTTTGGGAAAGGATGTCATGAAATCTGAATCATGCTTTTTAAAGAGCATCCAGTAGAGTTGAGACCAGGAGTGAGGGATAGGAATATTGGAAGAAGGGAGACCAGTTGGGAGGCTGTTATAGTCACTAGGGTAGAAACAATGGTGGTTTGGACTAGACTAGCAGTTGTGAAAAAAGGAGTGATTTGGCATGGCTCATTTGGGAATGGAGCCAGAGCAAAAGAAAGCAGAGGCTAGAGAGTTGTTTTTGGTGACATCAGTTGAGACCTTGGAGTCAGCTATGCCTGAAGCTGTTTCTCCTGTATTTTTCAGTTATATGAGCCAATAAATTCTCTTTTACGATTAAAGGAAATTTGATTTGGGTTCTAACACTTGGAAATGAAGTGAGTCTTAGCTTATATACATTATTGCATTAATCCTGAAAACAAATCTATGGAATTGGCACTATTATTAGCCCAATTTTGCAGCTGAGAAAACTGAGGTTTAGAGAGGAAAAGTGAACTGCCCAGGGCTACACAGAGATTAAGAGGTAGAGATGGGATTTATACAGAGTCAGTAACTCTGAAGCTTGTGCAATTAACCCTACAGGACACTGATTGTAAACTCTGCCTTTCCCCTCCTCTCTGCCTAATATCACCTTCTTGACTGGCACTCAGTTCCTTTTGCTATACCTTAAAGGAGGATTCAAGGCCTTTTAGTTCCATGATTCAGGGGGAGGCCTCATACTCCAAAGGCATCCTCAAAGGGTCAGAATCCCATCCACCTATTTACATGACTCCCCAAAGTTACCTATATAAAATAAATGACATACCAGTGTTCTCAAGCAAGTTCTTAGTATTGACCCTGTCCAGTTCAGTTCAGTCACTCAATCATGTCCAGCTCTTTTCGACCCCATGCACTGCAGCATGCCTGGCTTCCCTGTCCATCACCAACTCCCAGAGCTTGCTCAAACTCATATCCACCAAGTCGGTGATGCCATCCAACCATTCCGTCCTTTGTCGACCCTTTCTCCTCCTGCCTTCAATCTTTCCCAGCATCAGGGGCTTTTCTAACGAGTCATTTCTTCACATCAGGTGCCAAGGTATTGGAGTTTCAGCTTCAGCATCAGCCCTTCCAATGAATATTCAGAACTGATTTCCTTTAGGATGAACTGATTTGATCTTCTTGCAGTCCAAGGGGCTCTCAAGAGTCTTCTCCAACAGCACAGTTCAAAACCATCAATTCTTCGGCACTCACCTTTCTTTATAGTCCAACTTTCACATCCATACATGACTACTGCAAAAACCATAGCTTTGACTAGATGGACCTTTGTCAGCAAAATAATGTCTCTGCTTTTAAAGTTACTGTCTAGGTTTGTCAAAGCTTTGTCATTGACCCTGAGTTACACCTGAAAGTATCTTCATATATGTGAGACTCAAGGAGCACGTGTGTCAGTATTGGAGGCTGTGAAATAAGATAGGACTCTTGAAAGGGACAGAAACTTAGATCAAATAAACTGAAGAAAAGTGAGATTAGATTCAAAATATAACATTATTAGTTTCAGGTATGGCTGGATCCAGGAGCTCAAACGACACCTTCCATTCCTCTTGTCTTACAGAATCTCTAGGTGGGTAGTATGAAGACCTTCAGCAGTCCAAGATTTAGCTTAGCAACTTCAAGAAAAAGAGATAAATGACCTGTGAGAATTTTCATAATGTATGAGAGTGTAATTAAGTATCAAGCCTATGGAAGGCAATTTGCTAATATATATTTTAGAAATTTAACTGCATATAACTCTGGATCAAACAATTCTATATCTACAAATCTCACTTACAGATCTATGTGTACATGGAGACATATATAAAGAATATGCATTGCAGTTTTGTTATAGTAAAGACCCAGGTATAAGTCACTGATATGAATGTGTTCAGTCGCTCAGTTGCATCTGACTCTTCTGGACCCCATGGACTATAACCCGCCAGGCTCCTCTGTCCATGGGATTCTCCAGGCAAGAATACTGGAATGGCTTGCCATTTCCTTCTCCAGGATATCTTCCCAACCCAGGGATTGAACTCATGTTTCCTGAATCTCCTGCAGTGGTAGGAAGCCCAAAATGAATGAGGTGTGTCTAAAATGTACTGGTATCATGCCATCTCCAAGATGTGAAATAAGGAAATTAAACAATATACAAAGTATGCTACTATTTTTTTTTAAGGAGAATAGGAAATACATACTTATATATGAGCTTGTACATGTACAGAATAGTTCTGCAAAAACACTTCATGCACATATTGCCTATTAAAAAGTAATCTTAAGGGGGACTTCCCTGGAGGCTAAGACTGTGCTCCCAGTGCAGGAGGCCTTGGTTTGACCCCTGGTCAAGGAACTAGATCNATATATGAGCTTGTACATGTACAGAATAGTTCTGCAAAAACACTTCATGCACATATTACCTATTAAAAAGTAATCTTAAGGGGGACTTCCCTGGTGGCTAAGACTGTGCTCCCAGTGCAGGAGGCCTTGGTTTGACCCCTGGTCAAGGAACTAGATCCTATGTGCCAAAACTAAGACCCAGCAAAGCCAAATGAATAAATTAATGTTTTAAAACACACACAATTTTTAAAAATGTTGTAGTGGGCAATGTTGATGTTTAATCCAGATTCCCACAGATCCCCTCCTGTGTCCGTCTCCCCTGGTCTGGGTGCTGGTGATAAGAATTTTCAATGGCCCGTGCTGGAGGGCCTTCTTTGGGAAACTGGACACAGCTTCTGGAGCTGCTTTGCCCTCCAGAGAGCTAGAAGTATCTGGGAGTTTATATTCCAGCCCTGACTCTGTACCCCACAGCTTTACCCTGTGGGCATGGCTGACCAGAATGGGAGTGGCAGCCCGGCTCCCTTGCCTCTGGCCCAGACAACTCAGAGACTGTACTTCCAGTCCACAGTTCCCGGTGGACTCCCGGTGCACCCCCTTCAAAATGCTGTCTGAAGTCACATCCTTGTTTGTCCTCTTCCTCTTCCCTGACCAGTTCCTTTGCTCCCTTAACCAGTTTCTCCTGGTAATGAATCACTTGTTGAAGAATCTTTATCTTGGAATCTGCTTCTAGAAAAGCTCACCTGTTTCTTTGCTTTTATTGAAACAAGACTTCTTCATTCATTCATTTATTGAATTAAACAAGGAATAGAGACACTTACTTCACTGTAAAATTCAAACAAAACTGGGCACAGAGCAAGGACTGATTTCATGAAGTCCCAAGTCCACTGCTCCCTGAAAGGGCAAATGGTGCTGTTGAGGATACGGGTGTCCTTTCCGACCTTTGACTATGTGTTTTCACTCAGACTATTTTGTTTGCTCATTTTTTCATAAATGGGATCACTCTGTGTTGCATTTGGCAACCTGCCTTTCTTCTTTAGAGGTCTGTCTTGAATGTTTATCCATGTCAGCACATCTAGACTCCAGGGTGACCTTCCTGAACTGCCTGCGACATGAGCCCTGCCTAGAGCCCTTGAAGTAACGCGTCCCACAGCACGTGGAGGAGTAAAATCCAAACTCTGTCCCTGGCTACAGGGGTGGCCTGATATGGCCTTGCCTACCACTTCCATCTCATCCTGTACTCTCCTCCTCTTATGCACGACACTCCAGTCACAACAGACTCCCCTCTGTTGCTAGAATGCGCCATGCTCTTCACTGCCTCCAGGCCTTTGCACAGCCCATCTCTTCTTTCTAGACTATTCTTCCCCTTCCCTCTTTGCCTAGCTCACTCCTACTTATCTGTGAGGTCCCAACAGAAAAGCCCTTGGCAGGGCCCCAGGCTGAGTGACATCCCATAACACTGTGTTTTACCTTTGGGGCACTCATGAATAGTTTGTTTTGCCAATAATTCACATCAGTGATTACGCTTCTGATTAATGAATTGATTAGCTACGTGAGTCTCTGTTTCAAGTTTTTCTGCCCCACAAGAGAGCAAGCTCCACAGGGCAGGCCCCTTCTGTCTTGTTCACTCACAGCCCCAGTGACTAGCACAGACCTGGCCAGGAAGAGACGCTCCGTGAGTGACTGCCGAGTGAGGGAGATGAGGAACTGGATGCCAGCAGACGGCTTCTCTCCGCCTCCCTCTCTCTGAGGCAAGGCTGTCTCTTGTCTCTGCTTTGTGGTTAACCCTCACTCCGGGGGCCAGTACTCTCCACAGACCAGCGACAAGCACTCACAGGGAGTTGCTGCCCTCCCATCCCTTCAGGCTCCCCGCTTCGCCACCACACTTCAGGGGCCCCTAGACCCACCAAGGATGTGCTCCACATCAGGGCCTTTCCACCCTGGAGCCCCCCACCAGCTGATCACGGCTTGTGGGTCTCTTTGCTCAAGTTCCTAGGAAAGCGTCTCCCTTGGTTCAACACAACAGAAGAATTGTTTTTTCTTGGACCGAGGATCCATCCCCGCCATTCCTCTCTGGCCGAGACAGCAGCAGAAAGACTGTGGGAACCAGGGCAGCTGAAGTCAGCAGGGAAGTTCAGCGTGGCAGAAAACCTGACTGGCATTTTTGCCACCAATGTAAAAGGAATCCAAAAACACCAAGTTGATTTTGGTGTGGTTTTTTTAGTTTTTCTTTTCCTGCCTTAAAAAAAGAAAAAATTGGGTATGGCAGCTTCTGCTTTCTAGATAAATTTTCGTTGCTTCTTCCCATTCACAGAGATATTTTGGGCCATGTGTCCAGCCCTGATTTTCTGGGAACTGACCCCTACCACAGAGAAGGAAGTGAATATGATCCTACCTCCTTAACCATAGGTAATTGGTCCATGGCTCAACAGCTGACCCAAACTGGGTCAGGCCGAGTCCTTGGGCTGAAATTTATCACAGAGCTCCAGAAAAAACCCAGCAGTTTACCTCCAGAAGCAAGATGGAAGAAGAGGAGGAGGAGGAAGAAGAGGTGACAGGGGAGAAGACCAGCTACTGAGAGTAAAGAGGGACCAGACTTTTTGATCTGATAAATATTTATTGAGCAACACAATGTGTCAGGCATGATTCCCTGTGCTAGAGGTATATCAGTGAACCATGAAAGTAAAGATCCATGCTCTCTTGGAGGCTACATTTTAGTGGGGGAGAGATAGTAAGCAAAATGAATAAGAAAAGGAAAAATTAGATGATGCTCAGAGGTAAGAAGAAAAAATTAATAAAGCTAGGAAGTGGGAACTATCAGGGCACGAACTGAAATGCTGGTTAAGGCATCCAGGAAAGTCTTCACCAAGAAGGTGATGCTGGGGACATCCCTGGTTGTTCAGTGGCTAGACTCTGAGCTCCCAATGCAGGGGGCCTGGTTTAATCCCTGACTGGGGACCTAGACCCCACCTGCCACAACTAAGAACCGTTGCAGTCAAATAAAATTAAAAATAAACTCTTTTTAAAAAAAGAGAGAGAAAGTGATGTTGGAGCAAAGCTCTGAAAGTGCTCTGAGAGTGGCCCCTGGGAGAAGAATAATCCAGGCAGAGGCCCCAGGGTGGGAGTAAGCTGGAGAAGCCATTGGGGCCACCTCGGTAGGACCCTGTGAATGAGAAAAGCCACTGGGAAGTGGAGAGCAGAGGAATGTCATGACGGGACTTGCCCTTTCACTGCTTCACTGTTGGGGACTGCGTTCAATCCTTGCTAAGACCCCACAAGCTGCTCTGCTGCTGCTGCTGCTAAGTCGCTTCAGTCGTGTCCGACTCTGTGCGATCCCATAGACGGCGGCCCACCAAGCTCCCCTGTCCCTGGGATTCTCCAGGCAAGAACACTGGAGTGGGTTGCCATGTCCTTCTCAAATGCATGAAAGTGAAAAGTGAAAGTGNGTGGAGGAGTAAAATCCAAACTCTGTCCCTGGCTACAGGGGTGGCCTGATATGGCCTTGCCTACCACTTCCATCTCATCCTGTACTCTCCTCCTCTTATGCACGACACTCCAGTCACAACAGACTCCCCTCTGTTGCTAGAATGCGCCATGCTCTTCACTGCCTCCAGGCCTTTGCACAGCCCATCTCTTCTTTCTAGACTATTCTTCCCCTTCCCTCTTTGCCTAGCTCACTCCTACTTATCTGTGAGGTCCCAACAGAAAAGCCCTCGGCAGGGCCCCAGGCTGAGTGACATCCCATAACACTGTGTTTTACCTTTGGGGCACTCATGAATAGTTTGTTTTGCCAATAATTCACATCAGTGATTACGCTTCTGATTAATGAATTGATTAGCTACGTGAGTCTCTGTTTCAAGTTTTTCTGCCCCACAAGAGAGCAAGCTCCACAGGGCAGGCCCCTTCTGTCTTGTTCACTCACAGCCCCAGTGACTAGCACAGACCTGGCCAGGAAGAGACGCTCCGTGAGTGACTGCCGAGTGAGGGAGATGAGGAACTGGATGCCAGCAGACGGCTTCTCTCCGCCTCCCTCTCTCTGAGGCAAGGCTGTCTCTTGTCTCTGCTTTGTGGTTAACCCTCACTCCGGGGGCCAGTACTCTCCACAGACCAGCGACAAGCACTCACAGGGAGTTGCTGCCCTCCCATCCCTTCAGGCTCCCCGCTTCGCCACCACACTTCAGGGGCCCCTGGACCCACCAAGGATGTGCTCCACATCAGGGCCTTTCCACCCTGGAGCCCCCCACCAGCTGATCACGGCTTGTGGGTCTCTTTGCTCAAGTTCCTAGGAAAGCGTCTCCCTTGGTTCAACACAACAGAAGAATTGTTTTTTCTTGGACCGAGGATCCATCCCCGCCATTCCTCTCTGGCCGAGACAGCAGCAGAAAGACTGTGGGAACCAGGGCAGCTGAAGTCAGCAGGGAAGTTCAGCGTGGCAGAAAACCTGACTGGCATTTTTGCCACCAATGTAAAAGGAATCCAAAAACACCAAGTTGATTTTGGTGTGGTTTTTTTAGTTTTTCTTTTCCTGCCTTAAAAAAAGAAAAAATTGGGTATGGCAGCTTCTGCTTTCTAGATAAATTTTCGTTGCTTCTTCCCATTCACAGAGATATTTTGGGCCATGTGTCCAGCCCTGATTTTCTGGGAACTGACCCCTACCACAGAGAAGGAAGTGAATATGATCCTACCTCCTTAACCATAGGTAATTGGTCCATGGCTCAACAGCTGACCCAAACTGGGTCAGGCCAAGTCCTTGGGCTGAAATTTATCACAGAGCTCCAGAAAAAACCCAGCAGTTTACCTCCAGAAGCAAGATGGAAGAAGAGGAGGAGGAGGAAGAAGAGGTGACAGGGGAGAAGACCAGCTACTGAGAGTAAAGAGGGACCAGACTTTTTGATCTGATAAATATTTATTGAGCAACACAATGTGTCAGGCATGATTCCCTGTGCTAGAGGTATATCAGTGAACCATGAAAGTAAAGATCCATGCTCTCTTGGAGGCTACATTTTAGTGGGGGAGAGATAGTAAGCAAAATGAATAAGAAAAGGAAAAATTAGATGATGCTCAGAGGTAAGAAGAAAAAATTAATAAAGCTAGGAAGTGGGAACTATCAGGGCACGAACTGAAATGCTGGTTAAGGCATCCAGGAAAGTCTTCACCAAGAAGGTGATGCTGGGGACATCCCTGGTTGTTCAGTGGCTAGACTCTGAGCTCCCAATGCAGGGGGCCTGGTTTAATCCCTGACTGGGGACCTAGACCCCACCTGCCACAACTAAGAACCGTTGCAGTCAAATAAAATTAAAAATAAACTCTTTTTAAAAAAAGAGAGAGAAAGTGATGTTGGAGCAAAGCTCTGAAAGTGCTCTGAGAGTGGCCCCTGGGAGAAGAATAATCCAGGCAGAGGCCCCAGGGTGGGAGTAAGCTGGAGAAGCCATTGGGGCCACCTCGGTAGGACCCTGTGAATGAGAAAAGCCACTGGGAAGTGGAGAGCAGAGGAATGTCATGACGGGACTTGCCCTTTCACTGCTTCACTGTTGGGGACTGCGTTCAATCCTTGCTAAGACCCCACAAGCTGCTCTGCTGCTGCTGCTGCTAAGTCGCTTCAGTCGTGTCCGACTCTGTGCGATCCCATAGACGGCGGCCCACCAAGCTCCCCTGTCCCTGGGATTCTCCAGGCAAGAACACTGGAGTGGGTTGCCATGTCCTTCTCAAATGCATGAAAGTGAAAAGTGAAAGTGAAGTCGCTCAGTTGCGTCTGACTCTTAGTGACCCCATGGACTGCAGCCCACCAGGCTTCTCCATCCATGGGATTTTCCAGGCAAGAGAGCAGGAGTGGGGTGACACTGCCTTCTCCACCACAAGCTGCACAACTCGGCCAAAAAAAAAAGAGAGAGAGAACTTCAAGAGTGAAAAGACCCACATGAGAGCTGCATCTGGAGCCCCAGGAATTAGCACAGGGCCTGGCTCAGAAAAATCACATTATTTCCGCTGATTAATTGAATCCAGTGAAACCTTGGTCTGGGGAGTAAGGAACTCAGAAATACAAAAAAATCCCATGTGGAAACAGCTTTGTTCCTACTCCAAGCAAAGGAACTCCACTTTTTCTCCTTCATAAGTTGGACTCTGATGTGACTTCTCTCTGGAAAAAAAAAATTTCTCTGGTTTAAAAAATATTTTGAGGGACTTCTCTGGTGGTCCAGCGGTTAACAGTCCACCTTCCAATTCAGGGGACACGGGTTTAACCCTGGTCAGGGAACTGAGATCCCACACGTCCTGAGGCAGCTAAGCCCGAGTGCCACAAAGACCCACTGCTGCTCAATCAATCAATCGTTTGCTTAAGTTTGAAAATCACTATTTCCAGTTAAATATGTCAGACTGCACACACACTTTAATATGTGTTTCGTCTAACTAAAATGAGAAGAAAGGCGATTGAGCTGACTCTAAACCAGCCAGGGCACAACTAAGAAGTCACCTAACTTCACTGCAGCATCCTCTTGAAACTTAGGAGACGTGGAACCAGATGGCTCTGGCTCAGGAGTGATCGCAGGGCTGGGATCTAGAGCCTCGTTGAAATTCTGTTTGAGAAGAGTTACACTTGAGGACCCTTCTCCTATTTCACATACCACCTATATATCACTTTCAATCTCAGTTTCCCAAAGGTGAATTTTGCCTTGACTTTATGAACATTTTCACCAATGCTGGTTAACTAGCTTGAAGCCATCTTTGCAATTTTTAATTAAACTCAACCAGATTATCAAAAAAGTGAAATGAATAAAAACCTTCTACAAAGATTATAATAACCTTTGACAAATCTGAAAATTGAGAATTATTCACACACAAAAAAGTCTTTCTTTGAGCAATAAACTTGTCCCTGGACATCATGTATTTTGATATGAAATCTCAGTAGTGGTCTTCTGCTCCTAAACAGAAGAGTTTATAGCAGTTTATATTACTTATATTCATCATTTCTGCTAGCCTCATTTAACATGAAATTCAGATCTATAGGCAAATTTCTACAAGCTCATACAGGAAAGTTTTTTTTTTTTTTGCAAATAAGACAAGTATTACCTGACTTGCAGGTTTCCCAGAAGGAATTCCTACTGTAGAGCTGCAGGTTTCCTGCCTGACCGTCAGCACTCAGATTCACCCAGTGTTTCCAAAGTAACTCATGTCTTTCAAAGTATTTATTACCACTTTGAATATTTCATCTCCAGCACATTGTCTTGAAACCTCAGAGGTTCTATCAGACTTCTCTCTTTGTGGATTCTAACTGGTACCACATAAACACAACAGTTACTACAGTCTGTATGATCATCAATCTACAATGAAAGCTTTAGTGTATTTAACATTTTTCTGGATAAATGCTAAATTATCCGACATGTTGTCATTGTGCCAATTAATGGCGTAGCATTAGTCTTAAGTGACACCTTTCCCATTTCCTTTTGCTTCCAAATGTGGTGTTTCCTTTGATCCAAAAGGCAGTTTTCACTAATTCCATGCAAGCCAGTAAAATTAGCTCTTGGGCCATTGCATAAAGGCATCTTCTTGTTGCTGTTTAGTCACTCAATTGTGTTAGACTCTTTGTGACTCCGTGGACTGTAGCCCATCAGGTTCCTCCATCCATGGGATTTCCCAGGCAAGAATACTGGAGTGGGTTGCCATTTCCTTCTCCAGGGGATCTTCTTGACCCAGTGTTGGATCCCACGTCTCCTGCATTGCAGGCGGATTCTTCCCTCCTGAGCCACTGGGGAAGATAAAGCATCTTGGTTTCAGCCATTAATTGTGTGAAGTTGAAACTGCCTTTTAAGCTGGACCTGATTCTATGAAAACCAATCTCACAAAAAGAATTTTGTTCTTTACTTTGCACACACAGATGCTTTTAAAAATTCAAACCTCTGTGTATATGTGTGTATGTGTATGTCAAATGATGTTGTTCACACATGTAAAACAGCTCTTGGAATGAAAATAATGACAATACCAATGAAAGAACAGAAGAGGTGGAAAGAACATTATGGAATGTCAAAAAAAGTAGAGCTAAATGACAGAGAGATGGAAAATAGAACAGAAGAAATTATCAGAAAGTTAGAGAGCTACTCTAGAAGGTCTAATATCTGAGTTTCAAGAGTTCCAGAAAGAAAAGAGGAAATCAGAGGAGAGGAAATCCTCAAAGAAACAATTCAGGAACTCTGAAGAACTAGTTACCATAGTGAGGTCCATTGAGTTCCCAGAAAATTAGATGAAAATCAGTGCATGCCATGTTACATTGGCAGGAAATTTCAGAACAATAGGGGGAAAAAATGATGTTACAAGATTTCAGAGAGAAAAACAAGTTTTCCACGTGCATGCACAGACACAGAGTCTGATTGTGATGTTAAATCTTGTTAAGCAAAGGATACTGACTTTGTTACTATGTAAAAAGCATGACACACAAGTAAAACCTTACAACTCAGGTTGAGGCTTGAACTTATGGAACTCAGACCTGGACAGAACCCAAACTGGGACTTGAACCCACTTCCTGTTGGGGGAAGGGCTTGTGGGATCTTGGGCTTCCCTGGTGGCTCAGTGGTAAAGAATCCACCCGCCAAAGGAGACTTGCAAGAGACGCGGGTCTGATGCCTGAGTTGGGAAGATCCCCTGGAGAAGGAAGTGGCAACCCACTCCAGTGTTCTTGCCTGGGAAATCCCTTGGACAGAGGAGTCTGGTGGGCTACAGTGCATGGGGTCACAAAGGGTCGAGCATGACTTAGTGACTAAA
>SJYW01042273.1:486150-518937 GCA_006410735.1 Raphicerus campestris | reverse complement strand
ACTCGATGGACGTGAGTCTGAGTGAACTCCGAGAGATGGTAATGAACAGGGAGGCTTGGCGTGCTGCGATTCATGGGGTTGCAAAGAGTGGGACACGACTGAGCGACTGAACTGAATGGAATCTTTTATTATTTCAAAAATTTACTTAGTTGAGAAATACATAGGCAGTATGAAGTGCCTAGTATAATCTATTGTTCTTATTAAGTATATGAGATGGTGGTCAACCAGTCTTGGAGAGTTCCAACATTCTATTAAGCAGAAAGAAGGAATAAGTGTATAAAAGTAAGTAATATAAGCAACCACAAATCTTTCAAGTTTCTTCATGTCCCTGAAACCTACCTGTTCCATCTTATGTATAAGCATGGCCCTATGAATCACCTAAATCATGCGTGATCAAAAACTTTGCTGAAAGTATTGTATTTCTTATTTTTCCATCTTCAACATGTCAGGGGTAAATCAAGTAAGAAAAATGGTTTGAAAAATAAATAGGATAGTATTGAAGATATTTGCAACCATGGTCGAAGATTATATTTGAGTAAGCACAGGCTCTGGTGCCACTATATGCAATTTAAAAGCTATAAGATAAATGTTGTAGAAAATCAATTATATGTTTTATATATGAGCCAATCACTAAAAAACTTATAGAGATATCAATTTCTAAGTTAGAGCACAAGAAAATGTGTTTAGTTTCTTTTCAAGGGAAGCAATATGTATTTGTACAAAGTATATCCTACTTGAAATAATATTCAAAAATTTTTGGAAATGCAAGTACTGCCTCAAAGTTTACCAAGGCAGAATATGGTCACTTAGGAATCATTTACAATGTAATTTCTACTGCTAGTAGTCTAATTATTTAATTCATCATATATTAGTGACAGGGATTTTCAACCTCCTTAATTTGACACATTAGCCCTGAAGATGGCAGAACATAATCTGGAAAATAATTAACATGTGTAAAGGCATGATTGTCAACCTGGCTTAGTGACTCAGACAGCAAAGCATCTGTCTCCAAAGCAGGAGACTCAGGTTTGATCCCTGGGTTGGGAAGATCCCCTGGAGAAAAAAATGGCAGCTGACTTCAGTATTCTAGCCTGGAAAATCCCATGGATCATGGAGCCTGGTAGGCTACCTTCCATGGGGTTGCAAAGAGTCGGACATGACTGAGTGACTTCACTTTCACTTTCTGTCCCTTTGTAACAATCCTTATATAAAAATAAGAAGGAAACTTAAATCTGGAGAACTAACTTGTAAATGAAATTAATCTCTCTGCCTAATATAAAAATCTGTCATTATAGTGATGAACATCAACTATATAAATTATAACTTATGGCTCTCTGTCCAGTTACTAAAATGCATTATGTGTAAAGCTTTACAGAGAGTAGATTAGTAGAAGATTAAAATACCTAGCTTTAGAAAATATTGTATAGGAAATAAAGCAAACGAACAAAAAATTGATAATGTCAGTAACTATGGGTCATGATCTTTATTTAATGCAAAAGGAGTCTGACACATATTGTGGAAGCAGATGCATGTGACCTTAATCTTGAACATGAACAGAGAGAAAACTGTTGATATAGGATATGCCAGATAGAGTTAATAATTTAAGAATGGTAAAATTGGAGAAGGGCAGCAAAAATACATGTTTAGGGAAAATAAGTNGATGCATGTGACCTTAATCTTGAACATGAACAGAGAGAAAACTGTTGATATAGGATATGCCAGATAGAGTTAATAATTTAAGAATGGTAAAATTGGAGAAGGGCAGCAAAAATACATGTTTAGGGAAAATAAGTACCAAGAACAATTGGAACAGAAATTTCTTTGTGAGTAATAGTTACATTAGTTAGTCATTGCTGAACAATAAGCCATCCCCAAATTCAAAGTTGTCTAAATATATGTTCATTATCATTACTTATTTTGAGTGGCTGAGTATCAGCTGATTAAGGCTAGGCTTGCCTGGAAGTAACAGTTAGACTGGACATGATGCAACAGATTGGTTCCAAATAGGAAAAGCAGTACGTCAAGGCTGTATATTGTCACCCTGCTTATTTAATTTCTATGCAGAATACATCATGAGAAATGCTGGGATGGAGGAAACACAAGCTGGAATCAAGACTGCGGGGAGAAATATCAATATCCTCAGGTATGCAGATGGCATCACCCTTATGGCAGAGAGTGAAGAAGAACTAAAGAGTCTCTTGATGAAAGTGAAAGAGGAGAGTGCAAAAGTTGGCTTAAAGCTCAACATTCAGAAAACTAAGATCATGGCATCTGGTCCCACTACTTCATGGCAAATAGCTGGGGAAACAGTGACTGACTTTATTTTTGGGGGGCTCCAAAATCACTGCAGATGGCGACTGTAGCCATGAAATTAAAAGATGCTTGTTTGCTTCTTGGAAGGAAAGTAATGACCAACATAGACGGCATATTAAAAAGCAGACATTACTTTGTCAACAAAGGTATGTCTATTCAAGGCTATGGTTTTTCCAGTGGTCATGTATGGATGTGAGAGTTGGACTATAAAGAAAGCTGAGTGCCAAAGTATTGATGCTTTTGAACTGTGGTGTTGGAGAAGACTCTTGAGAGTTCCTTGGACTGCAAGGAGACCCAAACACTCAATCCTAAATAATATCAGTTCTGGGTATTCATTGGAAGGACTGATGTTGAAGCTGAAATTCCAATACTTTAGACACCTGATGTGAAGATCTGACTCTTTTGAAAAGACCTTGATGCTGGAATTTGGCCCTGGAATATGGAATGAAGCAAGGCAAAGGCTAATAGAGTTTTGCCAAGAAAATGCAGTGGTCATAGCAAATACGCTCTTGCAACAACACAAGAGAAGACTCTACACATGGACATCACCAGATGGTCAACACCGAAATCAGATTGATTATATTCCTTGTAGCCAAAGATGAAGAAACCCTATACAGTCAGCAAAAACAAGACCAGGAGTTGACTGTGGCTCAGGTCATGAACTGCTTATTGGCAAATTCAGACTTAAAGCGAAGAGTGTGGGGAAAACTACTAGACCATTCAGGTATGACCAAAATCAAATCACTTATGATTATACAGTGAATGTGAGAACTAGATATAAGGGATTAAATCTGATAGATAAGAGTGCCTGATGAACTATGGACAGAGGTTCAAGACATTGTACAGGAGACAGGGATCAAGACAATCCTCATGGAAAAGAAACGCAAAAAAGCAAAATGGCTGTTTGGGGAGGCCTTAAAAATAGCTGTGAAAAGAAGACAGGTGAAAAACAAAGGAGAAAAGGAAAGATATAAGCATCTGAATGCAGAGTTCCAAAGAACAGCAAGAAGAAATAAGAAAGCCTTCCTCAGCAATCAGTGTAAAGAAATAGAGGAAGAGAACAGAATGGGAAAGACTAGAGATCTCTTCAAGAAAATTGGCGGTACCAAGGGAAAATTTCATGCAAAGATGGGCTCGATAAAGGACAGAAATGGTATGAACCTAACAGAAGGAGAAGATATTAAGAAGAGGTGGCAAGAATACACAGAAGAACCATATAAAAAAGATCTTCACGACCAAGATAATCACGGTGGTGTGATCACTCATCTAGAGCTAGACATCCAGGAATGTGAAGTCAAGTGGGCTTAGAAAGCATCACTACAAAGAAAGCTAGGAGAGGTGATGGAATTCCAGTGAAGCTATTTCAAATCCTAGAAGATGATGCTGTGAAAGTGCTGCACTCAATATGCCAACAAGTTTGGAAAACTCAGCAGTGGCCACAGGACTGGAAAAGGTCAGTTTCCATTCCAATCCCAAAGAAAGACAATGCCAAAGAATGCTCAAACTACTGCACAATTGCCCTCATCTCACATGCTAGTAAAGTAATACTCAAACTTCTCCAAGCCAGGCTTCAGCAGTATGTGAACCGTGAACTTCCTGATGTTCAAGCCAGTTTTAGGAAAGGCAGAGGAACCAGAGATCAAATGCCAACATCCACTGGATCATGTAAAAAGCAACAGAGTTCCAGAAAAACATCTATTTCTGCTTTTTTGACTATGTCAAAGCTTTTGACTGTGTGGATCACAATAAACTATGGAAAATTCTGAAAGAGATGGGAATACCAGACCACCTGACTTGCCTCTTCAGAAACCTGTATGCAGGTCAGGAAGCAACAGTTGAAACTGGACATGGAAGAACAGATTGGTTCCAAATAGGGAAAGGAGTACATCAAAGCTGTATATTGTCACCCTGCTTATTTAACTTCTATGCAGAGTACATCATGAGAAACGCTGGGCTGATGGAAGCACAAGCTGAAAACAATATTGCTGGGAGAAACATCAATAACCTCAGATATGCAAATGACACCACCCTATGGCAGAAAATGAAGAGGAAGTAAAGAGCCTCCTCATGAAAGTGAAAGAGGAGAGTGAAAAAGCTGGCTTAACGCTCAATATGTAGAAAATGAAGATCATGGCATCTGGTCCCATCACTCATGGCAAATAGCTGGGGAATGAGTGGAAACAGTGTCAGACCTTATTTTGGGGGGCTCCAAAATCACTGCACATGGTGATTGCAGCCATAAAATTAAAAGATGCTTACTCCTTCGAAGGAAAGTAATGAATGCCCTAGATAGCATATTAAAGAGCAGAGACATTATTTTGCCAACAAAGGTCCATTTATTCAGGACTATGATTTTTCCAGTGGTCATGTAGGGATGTGAAAGTTGGACTGTCAAGAAAGCTGAGCACCAAAGATTTCATGCTTTTGAACTGTGGTGTTGGAGAAGACTCTTGAGAATCCCTTGGACTGCAAGGAGATCCAACTGGTCTGGCAAAACCAATACAATATTGTAAAGTAAAAAGTAAATAAATAAATAATAAAATGAAGGAGATCAGTCCTGGGTGTTCATTGGAAGCACTGATGCTAAAGCTGAAACCCAATACTTTGGCCACCTCATGAGAAGAGATGAGTTATTGGAAAGGACTCTGATGCTGGGAGGGATTGGGGGCATGAGGAGAAGGGGATGACAGAGGATGAGATGGCTGGATGGCATCACTGACTGAAGGAGATGAGTTTGAGTGAACTCCGGGAGTTGGTGATGGACAGGGAGCCCTGGCATGCTGCGATTCATGGGTCGGAAAAGTGGGACACGATTGAGCGACTGAACTGAACTGATCCTGGGAAAGTTTGAGGACAGGAGGAGTAGGGGATGACACAAGATGAGATGGTTGGATGGCATCACTGACTCAGTGGATATGGGTTTAGGTGGACTCTAGGAGTTGGTTATGCACAGGGAGGCCTGGTGTGCTGCGGTTCATGGGGCAGCAAAGAGTCGGACAGGACTGAGTGACTGAACTGAATTACCTGGAGTGGTTGACCTGGGGTGGCACTACTCTTTTTTCCCCCTTATTCTCATGATGATGAAAGAAGAACAACAGAATTAGTGAAAATGTACAAAGTATCTGAAGGCCTAAGGGCAAGCTGATGTACTATCATTTTGCCTCATTCTATTAGCCAAAGAAAATCACATGGCTAAGCCCAACGTCTAAGGACAGGTAAATCACATGACATATTATATAGCTATAGAGAGAGCTAAAGAATCAAAAACAGTATTACAATCTATCACTCTGGCAAACTGTAAACTTGGAAAGCTATTCTACAGTAGGTCTATCTGTAAAAGTATTGATTGTCAATATCAGAGTTTTTGTTGTTGTTGTTGTTTGTTCATTTAATTTCATAAGCAAAAAGAGAGCTGTTAAGAGTTTAGTACCAGGATGTTTCACCATAATCTTATTTTTACCTTCTTTTTTCTTTAAATTGTTATGATATCTATTATTTTATTAATAGACTATTTTCCATTTTTAAATATATTTCTCTAACTTGAAGGAATGAAATACTACCAGTATTTTATTGTTATTGTTTAAAACTTTGCTTTTTAAGTTTAATTTAACAATTACCTAGAGTTATTTACTTCTTTATTGCATGGAATGCTGAGAGAGCTGATTTTATTTATCTATTTTTCTAATGGATAACTATTTTATTAGAAAAACTTGTGAGACAGCATATTTGTTCTCCACTGATCTGTACACCAAATTTGTAGAGAGACATAGAAAAGTTTTCTGGGTTCTCAAAACACTACATTAGTAGTCTAATCTATCCTACTAACACACTGTGGTAATTATTTGTGATGTTATACTTACAGAGGGAGGACTAAGACTACTTTGAAATTGAGTCCACATCTATGAACATGATATATCTCTATTTTTAAATGCATTTCTTTAGGGTTTTGTATATATTTATTATATATATGCTGTCTGCTTTTCCTTATTTTTAAGCATTTTCTTCATCTGCCAAGGCCAGTTAAAAAATAAAAATGGAATCACTGAACTACTTTTTAAGTTTTTTTAATGGTAATTCAGTGGTAAAGAACCACCTGCCAATGCAGGAAACATGGGTTTGATCCCTTGGTGGGAAGATAACCTGGAGATGGAAATGGCAACCCAATCCAGTATTCTTGCTTGGGTAATCCCATGGACAAAGGAGCCCATCAGGCTGCAGTCCAAGAAGTCCCAAAAGAGGTAGACATGACTTAGTAATTAAATGATAAAAAGAACAATTTAAAGTAGAAAGAGATTTAGATATTAGGTGCCTACAAGAATTTCTACAAACAACTACAAAAAAACACAAAGATGTCCATTTTAACACAGGGTACTGTCATGCAAAAGCAGGAAATCAAGTAATATCTGGAGTAGAATGCAAATTTGGCCTCGAGTACAAAGTGAAGCAGGTAACAGGCTAACAAGAGTTCTGCCAGGAGAATGCACTGGTTATAGCAAACATGTTTTTCCAACAACACAAGGGACAACTCTACATGTGGACATCACAGAGGGGTCAACACTGAAATCAGATTGACTATATTCTTTGCAGCCAAAGATGGAGAAGCTCTATACAGTCAGCAAAAATAAGACATGGAGCTATCTGTGGCTCAGATAATCAGCTCCTTAATGAAAAACCCAGGCTAAAATTGAAGAAAGTAGGGAAAACCACTATGCAATTCAGGTATCAGTTCAGTTCATTTGCACAGTCATGTCTGATTCAAAGGGGCCCCATGGACTGCAGCAAACCAGTCCTCCTTGTCCATCACCAACTGCCAGAGCTTACTCAAACTCATGTCCACCGAGTCAGTTATGCCAGGTAACCACCTCATCTTCTGTCATCCCCTTATGCCCCAGCCTTCAATCTTTCCCAGCATCAGGGTCTTTTCCAATGAGTTAGTTATTTGCATTAGGTGGCCAAAGTATTGGAGTTTCAGCTTCAGCATCATTCCTTACAGTGAACACTCAGGATTGATCTCCTTTAGGATTGACTGGTTGTATTCCCTTGCATTCCAAGGGACTCTCAAGAGTCTTCTCCAACACCACAGTTCAAAAGTATCAACTCTTCTGCATTCAGCTGTCTTTATAATCCAACTCTCATATCCATACATGACTACTGGAAAAACCATAGCTTTGACTAGATGAACCTTTGCTGGCAAAGTAATGTCTCTGCTTTACAATATACTGTCTAGGTTGGTGATAGCTTTCCTTCAAGGAGCAAGCATCTTTGAATTCCATGGCTGCAGTCACTGTCTGCAGTGATTTTGGAGATCAAGAAAATAAAGTCTGTTACTGCTCCCATTGTTACCCCATCTATTTCCCTTGAAGTGATGGGATCATATGCCATAATCTTAGTTTTCTGAATGTTCAGTTTTAAGCCCATTTTTGAACTCTCCTCTTTCACTTTCATCAAGATGATCTTTATTTCCTCTTCACTTTCTGCCATAAGGATGTAGTCATCTGCATATCTGAGGTTATTGATATTTCTATCAGCAATCTTGACTCTAGCTTGTGCTTCATCCAGCCTGGCTTTTAACATGATGTATTCTGCATATAAGTTAAATAAACAATGTGGCCATATATAGCCTTGACATACTCCTTTACTGATTTGGAACCAGTCTGTCATTCCAGGTATGGTTCTAACTGTTGCTTCTTGTTCTACATACAGATTTCTCAGGAGGCAGGTCAGGTGTTTTGGTATTTCCACCTCTTTAAGAATTTTCCACGGTTTGTTGCGATCAATACAAAGACTTTGGTGTAGTCAACAAAGCAGAAGTAGATAATTTTTTAGAACTCTCTTGCTTGAACCAACGGATCAATGGATGATCCAATAGATGCTGGCAATTTGATCTCTGGTTCCTCTGCCTTTTCTAAATTCACTTTGAACATCTGCAAGTTCATGGTTCATGTACTGTTAAAGCCTGGCTTGAATACTTTTGAGCATTACTTTGCTAGTCTGTGAGACAAGTGTAATTTTCAGTTTTTTGGGCATTCTTTGGCATTGCCTTTTATTGGGATTGGAATGAAAATGGCATTTTCCAGTTCTGTGGCCACTGCTGAGTTTTCCAAATTTGATGGCATACTGAGTGCAGCACTTTCACAGCATCATCTTTCAGGATTTGANACCACCTTTCAGAGTTTACTCAAACTCATGCCCGTTCAGTCTGTGATGCTATCCAACCATCTCATCCTCTGACGTCCCCTCCTCCCACTTTCAGTCTTTCCCAGTATCAAGGACTTTTCAAATGCTAATTTCTTTACATCAGGTGGACAAACTTTGGCATTTCAGATTCAACATCAGTCCTTCCAGTTAACACTCAGGACTGATCTCCTTTAAGATGGACTGGTTGAATCTTTTGCAGTCCAAGGGACTCTCCAGAGTTTTCCAACACCACAGTTAAAAAGCATCAGTTCTTTGGTGCTCAGCTTTCTTTATAGTCCAACTCTCACATCCATACACGACTACTGGAGAAACCATAGCTTTGACTAGGTGGACCCTTGTTGGCAAAGTAATGTCTCTGCTTTTTAATATGCTGTCTAGGTTGGTCATAACTTTCCTGCCAAGTAGCAAGCGACTTTTAAGTTCAAGATTGCAGTCACTATCTGCAGTGATTTTGGAGCATAAGAAAATAAAGTACTTTCTTTCTTTAAAGTCACTGATTCTATTGTTTTCCCATATAATGGCCATGAAGTGATGGGACTGGATGTCATTATCATAGTTTTCTGAATGTTGAGCTTTAAGCAAATTCTTTCACATGCCACTTTCACTTTCATCAAGTGTCTCTTTAGTTCTTTTCACATTTTCTGCCATAAGGGTGGTGTCATCTGCGTATATGAGGTTATTGATATTTCTCCCGGCAATCTTGATACCAGCTTGTGCTTCATCTAGCCCAGCGTTTCTCATGATGTACTCTGCATATAAGTTAAATAAGCAGGGTGACAATATACAGCCTTGACGTACTCCTTTTCCTATTTGGAACCAGTCTGTTCCATGTCCAATTCTAACTGTTGCTTCCTGACCTGCATACAGATTTCTCAAGAGGCAGGTCAGGTGGTTTGGTATTCCAGTCTCTTTCAGAATTTTCCACAGTTTATTATGATCCACATAGTCAAAGGCTTTGGCATAGTCAATAAAGCAGAAATAGATATCTTTCTGGAACTCGCTTGCTTTCTCAATCCAGTGGATGTTGGCAATAATTAACACTGCTGTATGCTATATAAGAAAGTTGTTATGAGAATAAATCACAAGCTTTCTTTTTTCTTATTTATTTATTTATTATTTTTCCTTTACAATATTGTATTGGTTTTGCTATGTATGGAATTTCAAAACCTTTCTTATTACAAAGAAATATTTTCTAATATTTCTTTTTTTGTCTATAGGTGTTAAATGTTCATTAAACTTAAAGTGACAACCATTGATAAACATGTATGCAGCCCAAATCATTATGCTGAACACCTTCAGTTCAGTTCAGTTCAGTCACTCAGTCGTGTCCGACTCTTTGCGACCCCATAAATTGCAGCACGCCAGGCCTCCCTCTCCATCACCATCTTCAGGAGTTCAGTCAGACTCATGTCTATTGAGTCCATTCAGCCATCTCATCCTCTGTCATCCCCTTCTCCTCCTGTTCCCAATCCCTCTCAGCATCAGAGTCTTTTTCAATGAGTCAGCTCTTCTCATGAGGTGGCCAAAGTACTGGAGTTTCAGCTTTAGCATCATTCCTTCCAAAGAAATCCCAGGGTTGATCTCCTTCAGAATGGACTGGTTGTTAAACTTATACAAACATCTAAATAATATCTCTATAAAACTGGATGAAAAATATAATGCCGTTCATTAATGATTTCTTCCATATTTGAAAGAGAAGTAATTACATTTAACATATGTTTCCTCTCATTGAATAAATATCATTTACTTTTTCTAATTGTTAATTTGTAAATTAATCCATTGATTTTTCTTTCTTCAAATATTGTTGCCACTGAAAGCACAGAATAAAAATAATGAATCTTTCCAGAATGAATTAGGTTCTATGACTTCATTTGTGAAAATCAAAGAGAGACTTGGAGTGATTCCAGCATTGATAAATATTAAGAAAGTTTTTAAGGTACATTCATATTCAATCCAGCCTATATGGGAATATTTAAATCCAGAATCAGTAAATATTATAAATTATGATTTTTAAAACTTACTCATTTGGTTCTTTTACCAGCATATCACTGCTAATCACCACCTCAAAGTGTGAAACCAGAGCACATCTTAATTAGCATGTAAAAACTATCATCTCTTAGTGGCAGAGGGCAAAAAATTGAGGCTCAGGTCCATGAGTTAATTATAAAAGTAGCTGAGCTCCAGAAATACGAATTTGCATATCTAACAAGTCTGTTACCCCAGGGTCAGAGTTTTGATTGGGAAGGAGTTAGATGCTGAGATTCATAATAGGGCTATCTGGCTAAACCACTCAGAAATACTGAATCCCATATACCCTCTGAGCTTCCTGATGTGGTCTACCAGTTTTAGGTAAAGATACAGATGTGTGTGTGCTCAGTCAGTCCGTAGTGTCTGAGTCTTTGCAACCACAAGGACTGTAGCCCACCAGGCTCCTCTGTCCATGGAATTTTCCAGGCAAGAATAATGGAGTGGCTTTCCATTGCATTCTCCATTGGATCTTTCAAACCCAAGTATCAAACCAGAATTTCTTGTATTTCCTGCACTGGCAGGCAGATTCTGTACACTGTGCCACCTGGAAAGCCCTGAAAGATGTAGACACCACATCCCAAATTAGACATAATCAGAACCAGAGTGATAAAGTGAATTGGATCAATGGTTCCCATTGTCATGTATCTACCCGCATTCCACCTTTCTTGTAGTCTGTTTTTTCCATGCAATGTTATTCAAGATCTGTGTCAGAGGAGGTAGCCCTGACTTTCATTACTGAATCAATAGTGCTTTCACTTAGTTTTGTGTCTTCAGAGGCTCCTGTGACCAGCTGACCAAGACGGAGAAAGGCCAAGAGTAGGTCAGGGACAGATCTGATTTGTGTGTACATCCTTAAAATGAGCTATATTATGGTAGGCTGATTCTTGAGGATATTCATGGTAGAAATTCTTTCAAAGAACAGTAGACCTGGTCATTACATTTGTATTTAAAGAGAAGAAGGTTAAAGTAAGAATATATAAATGAGCTATGGGTAGGAATTGGACTAACAAGAAAAGTGACTATGCATAATAGCAAATCCAAGATTTGGAGTTAGCAACCTGAAGATCCAGAAGAACCAAAGGCATAGTCCCTGCTGAAGGCCAGCAGGCTCCAGACCCAAGAAGAATCAATGTTTCAGTTCAAGTCTGTGGGCAGGAGAAAACTGATGTTCCAACTGAAGGTAGGTGAGCAGAGGAATTCACTCTTACATGAAAATTAGACTGCTTGCTTTATTCAGGCCTTCATTTCCCTGGATGTGACTCACCCACATTAGGGAGTGTAACTTGCTATACTTAGCCAAAGGATTCAAATATCAATCTCCTTCAGAAACACACTCATATAAACACCTAGAAAAATGTTTGACGAAATGTCTCTGCAAACACTGTCCCAGTAAAGTATACACCAAAACACTAAGTATCACATTTTCTTAACCCCACATCCTCCTTTCACTTTTTCCTATTTCATTTTACCCAATACAATCACATTCCTCAAAAGAGGTTATCTATGATTATTTTCATTTTCACACCTCACATTCATTCCTTTTTCCATTAATATCTCCCTTCATTCCCAATATTCCATTTTGTGTTTTGGAACTTTATCTTATTCTCTATCAGACTCTTAAGTGTGTATTTCATAAAAATTCATTTTTGGCCTTTAATCTTTATAATCTCTTCCAAGGTAACCCTTGATTTCATTATATCACCTAAAAAAAATAAATGCCAACTTTATAACCATTTTTTTTTCTCTTGGATTTTTCAAACTCATGATAAAATTAACATATCTAAAATTGAAACCAGGAACAATGTCGCTTCCCTTCACCTGTTTGTTCAATTTTTGCTTCCCTGTAACCTTTAACAACCATATCACCTTCCAGCAATCTCTATCACAGTGAATGATTCCATCATTTTCCCATCTTGCAAAAGCCACAAACCTTAAGGCTTTCTCAGATATCTCATTCTTCCTCAACCATGAATTCAGTAGTTTATTGAATCATGTTTACTTGATCCCTACATATTCCAGAACTTTGTCTTCTCTATTCCCATTACCATTCATTTAAATGAACATATTTTCTGCATTTGCTATTGAATCAGCCTCCTTGCATTTCACTGTGTATCCACTTTAAAATATTGTTCATGAGACATACAGATGGCCAGAAAGCACATGAAAAAAGTGATCAACATAACTAATTATCAGAGTACAGTCAAAATTGCAATGGATGTGAGAGACGATAAAGAAAGCTGAACACCAAAGAACTGATGCTTTTGAACTCTCGTGCTGGAGAAGACTCTTGAGAGTCCCTTGGACTGCAAGGAGATCAAGCCAGTCAATTGTAAAGGAAACTGGTCCCAAATATTCTTTGGAAGGACTGATCCTGAAGTTCCAATGCTTTGGCCAGCTGATGCAAATAATTCATTGGAATTCCAATGATTCATTGGAAAAGACCCTGATGCTGGGAAAGATTGAAGGCAGAAGAGGTAGGGGACAACAGAGGATAAGATGGTTGGATGGCTTTGCCAACTTGATGGACATAAGTTTGGGGAAGCCTGGTGTGCTGCAGTCCATGGGGTCATAAAGAGTTGGACATGACTGAGTGACTGAACTGAACTGAATCAGTCAGAATGGCCATCATCAAAATGTCCACAAGCAGTAAACCCTCGTGCACCATTGGCAGGTATGTAAACTGGTATAACCACTATGGAGAACAGTATGGGGCTCTGTATAAAACTAAAATAGACTTACTGTATGATCCAGCAATCCTAGTTCTGGGCATACATATAGACAAAACCATAATCCTAAGAGATACATACACCTCAGTATTCACTACAGGACTATTTACAATAGCTAAGATACAGAAGCAACCCAAATGTTCATCTACAGAGGAATGGATAAAGAAGCTGTGGTACATATATACAGTGGGATATTGTAATTCACCCATAAAAGAATGAAATAATGCCATTGGGGGCTTCCTGACTGGCTCAGTGGTAAAGAATCCACTTGCAATGCAAGCAACGCAGAAGACATAAGTTTGATCCCTGGGTCAGTATGGTCCCCTGGAGAGCGGCGTGGCAACCCACTCCAGTATTCTTTCCTGGGGAACCCCATGGATAGAGGATCCTGGTGGGCTACAGTTCATAGGGTCACAGAGAGTAAGACAAGACTGAAGTGAGTGAGTATACATATGCACAAATGGAACTAGAAATTATCATACTAGTGAGGTAAGTCAGAGAGAGAAAGACAAATTTCATATATCACTCATATGTGGAGTCTAATTTTAAAAATGAAACAAATTAATTTATCTTTAAAACAGAAATGGACCTATAGTTATCAAAAACAAAGTTACAGTTAACAAAGAGGAAATGTGGGAGGAGGGATAAATCAGGAGCTTAGAATGAATATACATACACTACTATATACATATCAATAACCAACATGGGCACACTGTATATCACAGAGAACTCTACACAGCATTATGTGATATCCTATATTAANTCAAAAACAAAGTTACAGTTAACAAAGAGGAAATGTGGGAGGAGGGATAAATCAGGAGCTTAGAATGAATATACATACACTACTATATACATATCAATAACCAACATGGGCACACTGTATCTCACAGAGAACTCTACACAGCATTATGTGATATCCTGTATTAAAAAAAAATCTTAAAAAAAGAATGAATATACTAGTGTATATTCTACTGATTCACTTTGTTGTACATCTGAAAGTAACAAAACGCTGTAAAGCAACTATACTCCAACAAAATTTTTAAAAAACACAATGAAATATTCTTCATTCTGTAGCTAGAATGATAGTTAAACTGAAAATCATATAAGTGGCTGGAGTTTTTTTTCTTATTTATATGTTTTTGTAATTTATATGCATAAAATTTATTTCCTCTGTGTGTATATAATTTTCTTATTATTTTTTATTCATTGTGCTAGTTACTGTAATTTCAAATGTGAACAAAATAAAGACCTGTACTTAAGTGGATCCAGTGAGACAGCAAGACGGGTGAACAGCCAGTTTCAGTCAGTGCTGTTTGATAAGTTCTGTAAAAGAGGTCAGTCTGGCACTTAAGAATCACAGGAAGTTGTCCGTCCATTGTTGAGCATTCAAGGAAGGCTTTCAGGAAGAGGTGACTTTCATGCTGAAGATGACAGTTGAACATGAATGGGTATATTTGTGGCTAGGGATATGAGTTGCATTATGTGGTTAGGGATCTTGTTTACGGCATTAAGTAACTTAGAATTGTTTCCCAGGTGGTTATGAGAATTAAAAAATAGTTTACTGAAAAACTACCGATGGGAATACAATTATGAATACCTAAACACACATTAAGTATCACAAACACTTCCGATAATATGGGTCATTTAAGCCTCAACGTGGTTTCACTAATGTCAAATCTGTTTTTTTGTTTTTTCTTTTTTTTCTCCAGAGGCCCACAGCACACAGAAATTTACAGAGTGAGTAAATGCCAGAATCCAGAAAGTCACACATCAATCCTTTTTTTTTTTTTTTCTTCTATAAACAGGTCATAAAATTCTGGCATTACTAAACAGACTTCATTGATCTAACACTGTAAAAACTGCCCAAATGTTTAATTAAAGCCAAATACTATTATTTGTCTCTTCAAGAATATTTTAAACCTTAACTTTTAAGTGTTGGTTATATTGTAGTGAGCCATTTAGGAAATATAGTCATTTTTTAATGATACCAGGTGTATCATCCTAATTTCAGATTGACTACATCCCACTGACATGATTTCTTCCCCACCCTGCTGCCACCTGTCTGATACCAAACTCACTCAGCTGTGGACACTGACAGCTGGTTCTTCAGAGGGGAGTGGGGTAAGCAGGCATCAGGTGAAAATGACTCATTAGCAATGAAATGGAAAAAATGTGCAGACTACCCCACAGACATTTTGGATGAAGTATAGGTTTTTATCCCAAGGCTTCTCTCTCTGTGTTCTGCTTGAAAGCTAATTGCAAAATGATAATAATAATGTATTTAATTTTATAAAGGTTTTGAAGTTACTATGATGCAATGCCTTCAGATTTAATATATTATATTTCCTCAAAACCAGCTGAGGTTTCTATTTGGACATGAATCCTAAAGCCTTAAAGATAAATACCCTGATGTTTTGGCTTTCTGTACATGTCCAAGGTTACTGCATTAGAAAGAACCCTGAGACAGGGAGTTAGCACACTGAATTCTAGTCATTCATTAACTACACAAAACCACACAGTTCTCTTAACTCCCCTGGACATCAGATTATATGTGAATAAAAGAGAACTAAATGAGCACAGTGATTAAATTATGCTTAATTATAGATATTTATCTCTCCTGTTTCCTTGGAATTCTCTGGTGGCTCCGATGGTAAAGAGTCTCCCTGTAATGTAGGAGATCCAGGTTCAATCCCTGGATTGGGGAGATCCCCTGTAGAAGGAAATGGCAACCCACTCCAGTATTCTGGCCTGGAGAATTCCATGGACAGAGGAGCCTGGTGGGCTACAGTCCATGGGGTTGCAAACAGTCACAACTGAGTGACTAACACTTCACTTTCCTTTCTTGTTATTTACTTTAAGTTATTAATAGATTACTTATTCCTCTCAAATATCTATTATATTTGTGGATTTTATACTATTTAGAGATATTTTCATTGGGTATATGAAATAGTAATAAAGACCAAGTTTTATGCCTGAATCTGCAAAATGGAGTTTTCAGAGAACTGCAAAGACAAGCTCAGTTTTCATGAAATTAAAAATACAGACTTATTATAAAAGTGTATGCTACAAAGCATTAATGATTGAAACATTTATAGAAAACTTTTAGTGTGAGTTAATAGTTTTGCAATGTCTCCTAAAGACACTTCAAATTGTGGAAAGTTAATAATGTTTACCAACAAAATTTTTCCCATTTCTAAGACCAAAATGGTTGCAACACTAAAATGATAAGAAATAAGCTTAACACACAAAAAAGAGTTCTCAGTGCACAGTGACTTCATAATAGTAAATTGTAATATGTGCCTTTTAGGACGTTGGTTCTGAAGCATATGTCCAAATGTTATTGACACACTGATGTGCCGATATATATATATATATATATGAAAACAATAAGAGAGATTGGTAGAGCTTCAAAAATAAAACTTTTCTAAACCCATGTTCACCTTTCATCATCTGAATTCCTTTCTCACACATGCTCACACGTTTTCAGACCTTCCTCATTTCCCAACAGCCTGAAGCTCAGGCATTAGCAGCAACCACTAGAAGCCATACTCTTACATCTGTCACTATTAGTTAAGAATACCATCCAACTTCAGGAAAACTAGAATATTTCTCCTTTAGTCGTTTTTGCTTCCTCAGTGAGGAGGTCAAAAGAGTTGCCTACAGCAAGTAACTAAGCACAGAATTGGTTGCTGAAATAATTCTATTTCACAAAACCATGAAATCCCAGACTAGCCTTGTTACTGCTTTTTGTCATACACTTATGTCACCACACATGGCTTCTACCTTGAAAAACTTGTATCTCCCCTAAGTCCAATGTCATGGAACAGAACTGTTTTTCAGACTCTGCAGCAAATATCTTCACAAAGGAGACAGCAGGCTGAAGTCAGTTTTTATAGACTTTATTCTCCTAGGGCGCTGAGAATCTGTGAGAGCAAGTAATGCTGAAAAAGGTCTTTTGTGCCTTTCTAACACTGGCGCTGCAGCTGTTAGCACTTCTGGTGTCAAGGTACAAATGTCACGAAGGTGCTGTCAGTAAAGTAACACCTGTGAAAAACAGCCTGGCAGTCTGGCTGGCCTCCAGCGCCCATAATCATCTTGTTATATGCTGCTCCGAGCCGGACTTCTGTTATCACCATTACCTCCGATAGCTATTAATTGAAGCAAAGGGATTTGCCTCACATCAATAGACTGAAAGGATATTTCTGAACTCTTTAAAAGTGTAATTTCAAAGATGAAAACTAACTGAGGTGCTTAAAATATTATGGTTCAGCTTTCTGTAATTCATAAACTGTGTGTCATGGGAGGAAATAGCTTGAATAAAAACGTGTTCCCCAATTCCCCAACTAGAGTCTTCTGTGAAGAGAGTACAACTGAAAACTTCTTCAAACAGATGAAAGATATACAATGCATGATGCTTATTTTGAAACTCTGTGAGTTCCAACTAGAGAAAAAGAAATCAATGAGATTTCTTAGACTTAGATTCTCAAGTTTATTACAAAAATGTATAAAGAATCTTACCATATTGTGTCTTTCCTAAGACTCTTTTCACCTGATCTGGTACAAAGCCACAATGGGAAGAGGGGCAGTGGATGAGGCCTCTACCCAGGGACAGGACTCCAGGGACTGGAATATCGACAAACTGCTCGACATCACAGGTTACTTGATGATTTGCAGTTATCATCAACTTTACTCTTGGATATGGTAATTTACTAAACTATTTGTCAGCAATTAGAGAAGGATGCCCTTGGCCTCGGAGCTAAGCTTGTGGACACTTTTCCTGGAGACATCTGCACCACAACACATAATCAGAAAATAAGAATACCCCTCCAGAAAGAAATAGCTTATATTGCCTTTATCTTCCAATTAACAGGGCAAGTGTCACAGGCATTACTTTCCCAAGACTATATCACATATGTATAAAAACACATATGTGCATTCCCATGAGGTGAAAATCTCTATCTTTTGTATCATTCTATCAAAACTGCTTGGCTGAAATTACAGTATTCATTTCTATGAAAAAATAATTATGGAAAAATTCACTGGCTTGTGGTGCATTTTCAATTAATGCAGTCCTCTTCACTCTAATTATCAACATCAGTGTCCTATTTTTGTGATTTATCTTCCACACGTATAAGTATCTAATTGATATACCCATATGGACAGCTTACAGATCCCTTCTAGGTGGTGCTAGTGATAAATAACCTGCCTGCTAATGCAGGAGACTTAAGATACTCGGGTTCAAACCCTGGGTTGGGTAGATCCCCTGGAAGAGGGCATGGCAACCCACTCCTGTATTCTAGCCTGGAGAATCCCACGGACAGAGGAGCCTGGCAGGCTATGGTCCACAGGGTAGCAAAGAGTCAAACACAACTGAAGCAACGTAGCACACAGCATGCAAACTTAATATTTTCTTATCACCCCATAACTTTTACTTTTCATTGTTACCCACTTTTCCTATGACTTTTCATGTATGCAATTCCTTGGCAAAAAATTAAAAAAAGTAAAATAAAATATAAAGCATCTTTTTTCCTTGACACATTTTTAAAACCCAACTAATAATTGACTATATTCTCCAATTATAATAGGTGCCAAATCTGGACTCTTTTTTTATCCTCAATATTAAAATTCAGCCTGGAGGTTTTCTATCCTGGACAATAGCAGTAGCCTCTTGACAGTTTCTTCCCATCCCTTTTTCTCTACTACCTCAATGCATCCTATCCTTTAAAACTTGTTTGCTTCCTTACGAACAAATCTACAGTACCACACTTACAAACAGAGGCATCTGTGAACTTTCCTTTGCCAAAAAATAATACTCAAATCCTTAGCCTGTGGCTATTTACCATCTATATTTTCTGGCTTAATTATCTGATAGTACCCCTATGCTCAAGGAACTACTCATCAAACCAATGCTTTCATTTTTCCATGATGTAAAATGGACTCTTCACTTTGCTTGAAATNCACACAAGATTTCTTTGAAAATAACAATGATCATTGAATCCTTACTAATTGCTGCAGAGTCTTCTCAGAAAATCACTGATACCATTTAAACAATCCTAAGTAGAAAGGCCAAATAATTTGTCAGTATCATAAAATTTCAAGATGGACAGATTGAGTAGAGCCCATTTCACCAACTTCCAGGATATTTCATATTTCCTTTTGCTGAACGAGAAGAAAGGATGTTATAATAGAAACTATTAAGTATCATGTGAAGGAAAAAAATATATTCCCTGAAACTTATGCATACTATTTAACTTTCTATAGTTATCTGTATTGGATGTCCTACATCATCTTTATTTAATGTCCACAGCAATAAATAAGTTGTATATAAGTCATCATTATGGTCTTTATCATATAAAAAATGTAAGGCTTATGGAGTGTTTTTAGTTTACTTCAGGGCAAAGAGCAAGTATAGGGCAGGGTCATTTTTTAAAATAATATATGTTGCCTTTAATTCAGAGATGTCATAATTTTGTTTGTTTGTTTGTTTGTTTGTTTCTCTCAAGCCTCATCATTCCATTGTACTTTTTGAGGAAGAAAATGATACATGTATTTGGTTTTGCTTTTGTCTATTGAGCTTATATAAAATGGTTACTCAAATCTTACTGGAACAAATTTTCTCTACTGCATTTTCTGATACTTCATTTCAGATGATGCAGATCTGATCATAGTCAAATAATGAGTTGATAGACTGTTGGAATTTCTCTCTTGACTGAAAGGCAGTGGCAGGCAGCAAAACAGCCATCTGTTGCAATGTCTTCAGAGACAGTGGTCTAGGAGATAAAAAGTCTGACAGAATTTTGCAACAAGTTATATCTCTAAAGAGTAAACAGAGTTAAAACAATGTTTCAGACAAAGATAAGAAGCTAAAAGAAAATTGTTCTTATTCATTTTTCAGGGTTTTGAGAATAGTCAGATAATTAAGGGTACTGGAATATTAAATGAACAGCTAAGATTATGGTCAATTTTATAACAAAGTAGCATGAAGAATCGAGTATAGCTGTCCTATAATTGCGTGGTTCTTAGTGGTAAAGAACCCACCAGCCAGTGCAGGAGATTTTAGAGATACAGTTAGATTCCTGTGCTGGGAAGATTCGCTGGAGGAGGGCATGGCAACCCACTGCAGTACTTTTACTTGGAAAATCACACAGACAGGAGCTGATAGGCTACAGTCCTTAGGATTGGAAAGGGTTGGACATAACTGAAGTGACTTAGCATGCACACATGCCCTAAATTGATTTCAAGAGTTAAGAGTTTTTAAAACAGCCTATATTTCAAGAACTACTAAAAATAAATTTAACTTTAGGTCATTTTTATACATTTGGAAATATCAAAGTAAGAATATTTTGTTTTGAATAAAAAGAATAATAAAGGGACATATTTGAGAATGGTAGTGTGATGAGCTCTTTGAAGTCCCTCCCCAGTGAAACAGTGAAAACTAGTGAAAATAATTTTTAAAATTCTTTTCAAGTCTTTGGAAACTGTCCTAAGGGTACACAACAAATGAACACACATATTTCCTTATTCAAGGAAATCTACTATATTTATGTTACAGCTGTCATAGTCTATGGTTCTAGAGCCATGACTTACTCCTTCATTCAATGCCTCCTATTCATAACTGCCCCCTACACCCACACACCTGCTGTAATGTGATGAAGAGGTCCACTCTGATAATCATGTCCAGGAGGATGGGGCTACCTAATTGAAGGCTAAGGTATCTCCATCCACAACTCATTTTATTTTTTTCTCTCTTTTTTAAAAATATAACTTTATTTATTTCAATTGGAGGCTACTTATTTTACAATATTGTATTGGTATTGCCATACATCACAACTCATTTTATAATGTCAACACAATGCTGAAACCAAGCTCTTAAACTGACACCATAATAAAGTGTACACACACACATATATGCACATAAATATATGGATTTCTCTGGTGAATCAGAAAGTAAAGAATTCACCTGCAATGCAGAAGACCTGGGTTCGATTCCTGGGTTAGGAAGATCCCCTGGAGGAGAGCATGGCAACCCATTCCAGTATATTGCCTGGTGAATCCCCATGGACAAGGAAGCCTGGCAAGCTATAGTCCATGGGGTTGCAAAGAGTCAGACACGACTGACTAAGTACATACACACTCACACACATATATAAATGTGTGTATATATATATATATACATACACATATGCTTCCTAAAGGCAGACACAAAGTTCTTTGAAAAAAAAATGAACAAAATTAGCAAAGCAAACCTGGCAACATGTTNAGACAGGAGCTGATAGGCTACAGTCCTTAGGATTGGAAAGGGTTGGGCATAACTGAAGTGACTTAGCATGCACACATGCCCTAAATTGATTTCAAGAGTTAAGAGTTTTTAAAACAGCCTATATTTCAAGAACTACTAAAAATAAATTTAACTTTAGGTCATTTTTATACATTTGGAAATATCAAAGTAAGAATATTTTGTTTTGAATAAAAAGAATAATAAAGGGACATATTTGAGAATGGTAGTGTGATGAGCTCTTTGAAGTCCCTCCCCAGTGAAACAGTGAAAACTAGTGAAAATAATTTTTAAAATTCTTTTCAAGTCTTTGGAAACTGTCCTAAGTGTACACAACAAATGAACACACATATTTCCTTATTCAAGGAAATCTACTATATTTATGTTACAGCTGTCATAGTCTATGGTTCTAGAGCCATGACTTACTCCTTCATTCAATGCCTCCTATTCATAACTTCCCCCTCCACCCACACACCTGCTGTAATGTGATGAAGTGGTCCACTCTGATAATCATGTCCAGGAGGATGGGGCTACCTAATTGAAGGCTAAGGTATCTCCATCCACAACTCATTTTATTTTTTTTCTCTCTTTTTTAAAAATATAACTTTATTTATTTCAATTGGAGGCTACTTATTTTACAATATTGTATTGGTATTGCCATACATCACAACTCATTTTATAATGTCAACACAATGCTGAAACCAAGCTCTTAAACTGACACCATAATAAAGTGTACACACACACATATATGCACATAAATATATGGATTTCTCTGGTGAATCAGAAAGTAAAGAATTCACCTGCAATGCAGAAGACCTGGGTTCGATTCCTGGGTTAGGAAGATCCCCTGGAGGAGAGCATGGCAACCCATTCCAGTATATTGCCTGGTGAATCCCCATGGACAAGGAAGCCTGGCAAGCTATAGTCCATGGGGTTGCAAAGAGTCAGACACGACTGACTAAGTACATACACACTCACACACATATATAAATGTGTGTATATATATATATATACATACACATATGCTTCCTAAAGGCAGACACAAAGTTCTTTGAAAAAAAAATGAACAAAATTAGCAAAGCAAACCTGGCAACATGTTAAAAAAAATATATTATGACAGAGCAGGATATATAAAACTCTAGTATATTGTGGCATAATAAAAATGAAAGATGAATTTCCTACTTAAAAACCAATCAAACTAATAAAGCATATTAGAATAAAATAGGTGGTGAATATAAGTGCACAAAACAAGTACTACATATTGAGATATTTCTGGGCTTTAGTGAGTAGTGAAGTAGAGGCCAAACAAGAAACAACAATCTTGATAAACAGAGATGGTACATCTTATAGGTTAGGGCCACCATACCAACAAGATGGTGACTGGTGGAGCAGTCGTGAATCAAGGGAAGTTGTGTATAGAGTACTTTATATATTTGTATGGAAATACTTCTCCTATCCTTGATCAGATTCTAGACTACAAAAGGAACAGAGCAAAAAATATGGAAATTCTTAAAGGCATCAGTTTCTGAAGAATGAAGAAAATGGGATCTCCCAATAAATAGAAGACACTAGTCTTCTGGCTAAGACAGGATTTTAGTGGACATCCCATTCTGTCCATCAGAACCCCACAAGGCCATGCACCTGGAGTAAGAACCATGACACAAGAATAAGAACTATGCATGAAGACTAAGGAAAAAGCACTAATACAGACCCATTTATCAAAGCAATATCTAGGGCTTTTCAGAGTAAAGGTGCCTATCGGGATCTCAATGTATCAAAATATCCAGCATAGAAAACACAATCAAACAGTGAAAGTATGCCCCCCACACACTGGGTAAATGACTAAATAAAACAAATTTAATATATAGAACAACAGAACCACCACAGATGTGGAAGAAACCTGCCAAAACTTTCTCTAAGCCAATGCAGTGAAGGCAACGAAGGACTAGAATGACCCATCAGTGAACTCTGGACGTCATAGGCCAAAAATCTACCATATGTCATGCATGGAAACTCCTCTGTCCCAAATTTCATGCTACCCATGAAAACACCAGATAGACAGTTATGCCTGCACAGACTCTTGAATCATTCCTTTACCCTTTCACCAATCATTCCTTAGCCCTGACCCCATCTGACTCCCACAATAAATATCCTGCTCAAAAGCCAATGAAGAAACAGATCTGAGCTTTGCCTTCTGTTTCCATGCTTGACCGCCTTGCAGTAAATTCTTTTCTCTCTATATAAGACCATTGCCTCAATATTTGGTCTCTCCACTGCCCAGTGGAGAATGAGCCCACTTGCTGAGTTACAAAAGCAACAACAAACAAAGAGAAATAAATGATGCATAAAATAAAATAGATGATATACATAGACCCACAAATAATCCATATATTAGAGTTAGCAAAAATAATTCCAAAAAAACTATGATTTATATTAAATAAAAAGAAAATATAAAAAACAGATGAAAAGATGAAGCACTTAACAGATAATTATACTATATAAAAATTTAAATTTATATTTTAGAGTGGTAACACACAATATCAAGAATTACTAACTCATTCACTGGACTTCATAGCAGATTCGGCAAAACAAAAAATAATATTAATAAACTTGAAGACCAGCCAACATAAAATATGCATACTTAATCTGGGAAAGATTGGCATTTGGTCCCATAACTTCATGGCAAATAGATGGGGAAACAACAGAAACAGTGACAGACTTTATTTTGGGGGGCTCCAAAATCACTGCAGATGGTGACTGCAGCCATGAAATTAAAAGACACTTACACCTTGGAAGAAAAGCTATGACCAAACTACACAGAATATTAAAAAAGCAGAGGTAATACTATGGTGTTGGATAAGACTCTTGAGAGTCCCTTGGACTGCAAGGAGATCCAACCAGTCCATTCTAAAGGAGATCAGTCCTGAATATTCATTAGAAGGACTGATACTGAAGTGCAAGCTCCAATACTTTGGCCACCTGATGTGAAGAACTGACTCATTGGAAAAGACCCTGATGCTGGGAAAGATTGAAGACTGGAGGGGACCACAGAGAATGAGATGGTTGGATAGCATCACTGACTCAGCGGATATCAGTTTAAATAAACTCCAGGTGTTAGTGACAGACACGGAGGCCTAGTGTGCAATAGTCCATGGGGTCGCTAAGAGTCTGACACGACTGAGCAACTGAAGTGAAGTGAATCTGGGAAAGAATAATAAGAATGAGAGAAATAGAGCATGAATGATACCATGTAATCACATGGGCAAAATCTTAACATAAACGTAATTAGAATTCCAGAAAGAGAGCAGAGTAATTGGGACAAAAGCAAAATTGGAGGAAACAATAAACAAACATTTTTTAAGGCTTGTACACATATTTATTTTCTCCTTGGACATCTGTCCATTTGTGTTATTGTTTCACTTCCTTTTCAGTATTTTAATATTTTCTTTTCATTTGTAAAAGTTCTGTATTTTATTATTATCAATCTTAGAGTATCCTCAGAAGTCAACTCTAAAACATTAATAAGCCTGTATATTTTCTGATAAATGTATAAAGATTCTCAATTTTTCATCCAGTAAATTCAAACTCAACTCAATATGGTTTGTGAATACTTCCATTAATATCCCTAAATAAGTCATTCACTTCTTATCTTTTAAAAGCAAAGTACTATCTTGTCAACCACTCACATTACTTCAAGGCAAATAGATGGGGAAAAAATAGAAACTGTGAAAAGTGTATTGTCTTGGCTCCAAAATCACTGAGGATGGCGACTGCAGCCATGAGATTAAAAGATGTTTGCTTCTTGAATAAGGAGCTATGACAAACCTTGACAGCATATTAAAAAGCAGAGACATCACTTAGCCAACAAAAGTCCACACAGTCAAAGCTATGGTTTTCCAAAAGTCATGTATTTATGAGAGAATTAAACCACAAAGAAGGCTTGGAAACAAAGAATTGATACTTTCAAACTGGTTCTGGGGAAGAATTTGAGAGACCTTTACACAGCAAGGTGATCAAATCAATCAATCCTAAAGGAGATAAGTCCAAAATATAATAAATGATGCTGAAGCTGAAGGTCGAATACTTTGGCCACCTGATGGGAAGAGCTGACTCATTGGAAAATACCCTGATGATGTGAAAGATGGAAGGCAACAACACAAGAGAAGACTCTACAGATGGACATCACGAGATGGTCAATACTGAAATCAGATTGATGATATTCTTTGCAGCTAAAAATGAGGAAGCTCTATACAATCAGCAAAAGCAAGACCAGGAGCTGACTGTGGCTCAGATCTTGAACTCCTTATTGCACAATTCAGACTTAAATTAAAGAAAGTAGGCCAGAAATAAAAACACCAATACAGTATACTAATGCATATATATGGAATTTAGAAAGGTGGTAATGATAACCCTATATGCAAGACAGCAAAANGAAACTGCAGGTAGTCTTTGAGGTTGTGCGTTATTAATAGAAGAGTTTATCTCAGGCATGTACAGCCTTAACTTTTCTTTTTGAAATTTTTTATTGGTGGATAATTGCTTTACAGTATTGTGCTGGTTTCTGTCATAGTGAAATTGCCTCTCAGTTCTTCATTAAAATGATCATTTACAGTTTTACTGCTTGAGACCTCCTGTTAGTTATGAAAGCATCTCTGTGAAGTTTTGTGTAAGCAACCTGATGACAGAGGTGCAGTGTGCAATTCACTGCCTGTTGCAGTAGAGTAAGAGATAGATATTTGCCTTTTGGAATCTTGAGAAGACTGTTTCCCCTGACTGATCCTCATGGAATCATTAAGTGTGGAGAGAATGTTGAGATTGCTTCTCTTTATAAGACATTTACTTAAGCTTCTTGTTACCATTAATTGCCTCTGTGGACCAAAGGAAATCAAAGTGTGGGCAGCTAGTCAGTTGGCTACTGATGTAAAAAAGGAAGTGAAACATAGGACTGGCTTAGTAGTTCAAGGTTGAAAGTACACACAATTAACAGTAATTTTAAATGGTCTTGTAAATAGTTGTCCATATACCTGATATGAAGGAAAGTGAGAATACCAGATGATGAAGTAAGCATTATTTTAATGTTGGTATGTGTTTTGGAAATGGAAGCTAGGGTGATTTAAAGAACTAAAACTAAACATGTTCAAGGCTGTTGAGTTTTATTTGGTATGATTTGATACTAGGATTTACCCTTAATTTTATAGTGGTCAGATATTCTTAATAATTTCTTTTTATGATACAAAGTAAGAGCTGTTTGGCATCTGAGTTTTAGATAATATATTTTCTCATGATTTCTAATAATGATTATCAGAGAGTCTTAAATGTTTTGGATGGCCTGTACTCATTTTCTGAACTGAAATACATTAAAATTAATTTGGTTTTGAGAGCTTTTGAGAAATTATCTGACTTTGATGTAGCTTTACTGTCTTTTTCCCATGTGCTGGGCACTATCCTAAGCACTTGACATGCATTTATTTATTTAATCCTCATGGTCAAACTAGGAGCTGATTATTCCTATTTTACATAAGAGGATATGAGCCACAGAAAGGCTAAGCAACACCTGAGGTTACACATCTAGTGATAGAGCTGAGATCCAACCCCTGCAATTGACTGCAGGCCCATATTTATCCTTTTAATGACGGTGCTGGATTACTCCATACTTGGCATGCAAAAGTTCTTGGCACTTGGCATGTTGTAGGGTTTGAGCAAATATTGGTTATGTCTGTTGAACTTCTTAGGATGACTAGAGGTCCTGTAAAGGTTTGCAGTAAAATCATGATAGGAAGTCATTGTTCTGGAGATTACTAATTTACCTAATTGATTTCAATCCAGGATTGATTAGACACTGATAGCTAACCTTGAAGTTAATTTGTTAGTTCTAAGACAAACCTTAGGTGTTTAGGCAGATGATACTATTTTGGAGAAGGAAATGGCAACCCACTCCAGTATTCTTGCCTGGAGAATCCTATGGATGGAGGAGCTTGGTGGGCTACAGTCCACAGGTCGCAAAGAGTCAGACATGACTGAGCGACTTTACTTCACTCACTATTTTGTTAGCATAGTATGATGGTATAAAGATTTTGTCCTCTGCTTTCATAATTATAAAGATAATAGAATTGAAGAACTGTTCTTGACTTTGAGGTAGTTGGATTCAACCTTGACATTTTACTAGTTAAGGAAACACCTGGAAGAACCTTCTCAGAGAGAGAGAGAGAGAGTACCAGAGCCAGGATCAATGACATAATAGATCACACTGGTAAAACTTGTGCCAGATTCTCAGAACAAGCCTATGAAATGGATATTGAATTTTACAGATGAGGAAATCAAGCATATGTAACCTACCCAAAGTCACACAAATAGTAAACAGTGGAAATGGAATTTGAATCTAGGCATTTTGACTCAAGTCTGTGCTGTCAACCACCCTAGTAATGATTACAACATAATGTGATAGTCATCTTTTTTATTAGCACAAGAATAGTTAAATATCAACCATTTTGTATGGTTCAGTCTGAGGTAAATTGAGATCCCTCCACAGCATTTTGCCACCTTCCCGCAATGGGTGTCTGTGATTACTAGCAAGAATTGCTTATGCATGCATTTTCTTCAGGGCTCCAGCCAGTTAGGGAGAGATACTCTGTTGGTTCCCCCCCGCCCCCATATTCTCGTGTATCTCCATTACACTTTTTCTATCACTAGTATTCATTTTTCCTAATTGGTATTTTTTTTAAAGTTACATTTTATAAACAGGATGAGATAGTTCTTGTTCCATTATATCATGTTGAATAGAAGTGGTGACTAGTGGCAGTCTTCGTCTTATTCCTGATATTAGGGGGAATACATCCAGTCTTGTAGCATTAAGCATGTTGTCAGCTATGGTTTTTTCTTAAATACTCTTTCAAGTTGAAGAAATTCTTGTCTATTATTAGTTTCTTGAGAGTTTTTTATTTTAATCAGAAATGGGTATTGGATTTTTTGCAAAAAGCGTTTTCTGTGTAGATTGAGATGAATATATGTTTTGTTGTTTGTTCTGTTTTCAGTTTGTTAATATTTATATTGATTTTCAAATGTTAAACCAACCTTGGGTCCCTGGGGGAAACCCCACTTGGTCATGATAAATTCTGCTTGTTATGTATTTTTAAAAGGATTTTATTTGCTAAAACATTTAGCATTTTTACTTTTATGTTCACAAGGGATATTGTTCTTAAATCAGTCTCAATCAGACCAGGGTAATACTAGCATCATAGAATATTTTGGGAAGTATTTCTTCCTCTTCAACTTTCTGAGAGAGTTTATGTAGAATAGGTATTATTTTTTCCTTAAATGCTTGGAGTAGTTCACCACTGTGAAGCCATCTGGGCCCTGACTTTTGTTTGTGTAAACAATTTTAACTAAGAATTCAGTCTCTTTGATAAATAGAGTACTGTTCAGGTTACTGGCTTCTTGAGTGAGCCTGGTAGTTTGTGTCTTTTAAGGAATTTGTCCACTTTATTGGCATGAAATTATTTATAATATTCTCTCTTTCTCCCTTTAATAGCTATAGAATTGGTAGTGGTATCATCTCTCTCATTCCTGGTATTGGTAACTTATGCCTTTTCTTTTTTCCAGCTTCATTGGTTAACTTTAACCCTGTCTATCTGGCTCTTAAAACCAGTAGAGTTGGACTACCACAAAGCACCTACCAGTGCTGCTCTGAAGCAAAAAGTTGGAAAAAAGGGTAACTTGTCTGGGGGTCTTTCCTTTTCTCCAGCTGTAGGCTTTCTTCTGTTTTTGCCCTGTTTTTGATTGTTCTCCAGCACCTTCAGGTGGTTGTTTTTTTATGTTGTTCAGAGGCTATAGTTGTTTTCGTCAGAGGGTTTGTCCCATGCTAAAAGCATAATATCTAGGTTTTTGGTTTTGTGACATTATAGCAAATTGAAACATGCTTTAATAGCTGTAATCAAAGTATGGGACTAGCTAGGTAACTTACCAGCACTTTCGAGTCATTGTTGCCTTTATTGGATTTGATATGAAATAGCTCAACTGGGTATTTAGAATAAATTATGGAGTTAGGGAAAAGGTGAAAGGAGAAGTATTGGGTTAACTTACTTTTCAAAATGGTATCAGTCAGAAAAACCATTATTACTTTAAAAAGTGAGCAGTCTTGAGTAGTGAATATGTCAGGCTTCTGAATGTTTTTGAGTGCTTTTGCTTGTTGTGTGTGGGGAGACTTTACAAGATGGAAGGAAACACTACATTTTAGGCATGAAAAAAACAAAGCATTTCTAATTGCTTGTTTGTGTGCCAAGACACTTCAGTCGTGTCCAACTCTTTGTGACTCTGGACTGACAGGCTCCACTGTCAATGGGATTGTCTAGGCAAGAATACTGGAGTGCGTTGCCATGCCCTCCCAGGGATCTTCCCGACCCAGGAATTGAGCCTGTGTCTCTTGTGTCTTCTGCATTGGCAGGCAGCTTCTTTACCACTAACGCCACCTATGTTACTGTATCACATAAATTAGTTTTAGGCTGTATCAATTGTATGACACTTAAATATTTTATTAGAAATAGACTTTATTTTCTGGTCATTTCACATTGACCATTTATTCCCTTTTAGTATATATTGCAGTTTGAATTGAAAGATACTAGGAAAAGTAATCTTAGGTCTCTGAACTTGAGCCTGATATTTTCTAAGCAGCTATGATGAGCCAGGGCCTGTTCTAGGCATGGGAAGGAGATTCAGTTGTGAACAAGGAGCTTTTATTCTTAGAAGCTCAGAAATCTGACACTTTTGGCACACTGGACAGTCAGACTCACATGTACCTGCCCTAATGCCAGTTTGTTCATTTGAATTGAGAACGACTGCTGTTAATTAGACTGAGGAGATTGAACTGAGAGATTACTGCATTGTCTCTTTATAGACAAACTGCATGGGAAGCCAGATTACAACTACAAGGTTGCTTGGTGAGAATGGCATCAAAACAAAGGGACTTGGTTAGATAATCCACAGTTAGGATACACCTGCCACAAGGACTCTTTGGGTTTCCTCTGAATAATGCTGAGCAGTAAAGCTTGCCAGTGTCTGGTTCTTTGGACTTATATCTATGGCGACCATTTTCCTTTGTTAGATAATTTTTTTTTCAAACTAAACTATAATACAATTTACAAAATGACAAGCCACAATCTGGGTCTGCTTCCTAAGATTACACTCAGATCACCTTTAGCAACATTTACAGGCTTTCAAATACTGGGCTAGGCATGCACATGGTGATCTCTTGGTTGATTTCAACAGAGGGCCACCGTATCCATTGTGCCAAGTAAGTTTTACCCTCAGAGAATGGCCTTGCATGTATTTGTGATCTGGAAGGAGTGTATGAATCCATTATAGTTGTCCCCATGTACTGTCAGTTATATAGTTTTACTCTCTTTAAGTGGTTATAGAAAATCTCACTGCTGTTTTTCTTATGACTTACTACTGATGCCAGACTCTTGTTTGTAAGATCAGTTTCCTACTTATTGTTTCAATAGGAAAGCCCAGTCTGTCCTAGTGGAGGTAGAATTTATTTTTAATTGTTGGAAATATCTAAATGTAAATCTTGAAAGTCCTGGAAGTCAAACATACATGTTTGGTTTGAAAAATGAAGGAATTTAGTAGAATTTCAGTATAAAAGGTCCAGGGAACATGAAAAGTAGTTGCCTTCACGTAGTAATGGCTTGATTTGAGGTATAATGGAGGCTCAGACCTTGGACTTGTGAGCCAGTCTCACTAACTGAATTCTTACATTGCCCTGTCCAGCTGCACACCAGCTATTGTCTGTACTGACTGTCCACAACCAGGCTTAAAAGGCCACCCAGTTCACTATTAAGAAAACCAATGTTAAGACCCAGTGATGGCCACATTTGTCTGCATCAGTTCTCATGGAACTCAAATGAAGTGATATAACTGTGATATAACTGACATAACTATATACATCCACCAAAACCTATGGCAGCCAGGGAATCCTTGACAGGTAAGTTCCTTGAAGGCAAGAACCATTAGCAGCAACAATAGTGGTAGCAGCAATAGTCATATATGTGTGTGGTGTTTTGTAGTTTTTTGAAGAGCCCTTTCACCTAAATTTTTAAGTTTGAATTTCACTTATTGGAATATATAGTGTGTAGGTATGTTGATAACCGTTTATACTTCTAGTCAGACATAACCTACATTGTTGTTGCTGTAAGTTTTTGGCCTGATAAATGGGACAGTGTATTTGTCTCCTTTGATTTGTCATGGTGCCTTCTTTTACAGACAAATTTAGTTGTTTTGTGAAATTTTAGACTGTACCTCTAAGGAATTTTAACATCAAGTTGATAGTTTGAGATGAAAGGCAAAACTAAGAAATCAATGTCTCTCTTAGATGGTGACTGCCCTCTAAATCCTCTTACTGATTTTTTTTTAGTTGAATACAAATACAAGGCTTCTTTCTTTTTTCAGGCTCTGTACCATTCATTCTTTGTGCGTGCGTGTGTGTGTTTAAAATTTTTTTTTCTTTATTTTATTTTTTTAATACTTTATTCTATTTTACAGTACTGTATTGGTTTTGCCATACATTGACATGAATCAGCCACAGGTGTACATGATCTCCCCACGCCGAAGCCCCCTCCCACCTCCCTCTTGAAATATGGTTGTATGCAATATTATATATTCAGTCAGATCAGTTCAGTTGCTCAGTCGTGTCTGACTCTTTGCGACCCGATGAATCGCAGCACGCCAGGGCTCCCTGTCTGTCACCAACTCCCAGAGTTTACCCAAACTCATGTCCATCGAGTCGGTGATGTTATCCAGCCATCTCATCCTCTGTCGTCCCCTTCTCCTCCTGCCCCCAATCCCTCTCAGCATAAGAGTCTTTTCCAATGAGTCAGCTCTTCTCATGAGGTGGCCAAAGTATTGGAGTTTCGGCGTCAGCGTCAGTCCTTCCAGTGAACACCCGGGACTGATATCCTTTAGAAAGGACTGGTTGGATCTCCTTGCAGTCCAATGGACTCTCAAGAGTCTTCTCCAACACCACAGTTCAAAAGTATCGATTCTTTGGCACTCAGCTTTCTTCACAGTCCAACTCTCACATCCATACATGACCACTGGAAAAACCATAGCCTTGACTAGACGGACCTTAGTTGGCAAAGTAATGTCTCTGCTTTTTAATATGCTATCTAGGTTGGTCATAACCTTCCTTCCAAGGAGTAAGCGTCTATTTTTTTTTTGTTTCATATGTGATATTATACATGTTTCAATGCCATT
>SJYW01042273.1:424286-476411 GCA_006410735.1 Raphicerus campestris | reverse complement strand
ACTCATGTCCATCGAGTCGGTGATGTTATCCAGCCATCTCATCCTCTGTCGTCCCCTTCTCCTCCTGCCCCCAATCCCTCTCAGCATAAGAGTCTTTTCCAATGAGTCAGCTCTTCTCATGAGGTGGCCAAAGTATTGGAGTTTCGGCGTCAGCGTCAGTCCTTCCAGTGAACACCCGGGACTGATATCCTTTAGAAAGGACTGGTTGGATCTCCTTGCAGTCCAATGGACTCTCAAGAGTCTTCTCCAACACCACAGTTCAAAAGTATCGATTCTTTGGCACTCAGCTTTCTTCACAGTCCAACTCTCACATCCATACATNCATGGACAGAGGATCCTGGTGGGCTACAGCCCACTGGGTCGCAAAGAGTAGGGCACATCTGAGTGACAGAACAATAACAACAACAACTATACATATATTGTAACAAATGTGATATAACTTTCGTTCATTAGTTTGTTTTTCTACTCTGAGTTCTTCAGCAACAATTTGTAGTTTCTCTGTAAATCTTTCTTGGATGAATAGAAGAATAAAGGAAATATATAATAAAATAGAGTAAGAAGTTATGTTTTCCAGTTGGTACTAAGAGGAAACAGAAGCAAAGGCTACAGATTATGGTTTGGATAGTCTCCATTATACTGACAGTAAATTAGCTTTTCATTTGGATGTTACTTTCTTTCAGAAGAGTTTGATGATTTTTAAGTTGATGTAGTAGTGCATGTTATTAAAGCCAGGAATCATAAATTATTCCTTAAATCACTGAGTCTTGGGAAAATAGAAATTCAATGAATCACATACCATTTGAACACTGATTTAGCTTCTGCACAACCTTATGCTGGGTTGGCTACACAACCTTTTGGCTCCAGCAGGTCTGCATACTTTCTAATTTGCTTGAAAACTGCGTGAAAATATTCCCATGGCCCTCTTGTAAAATATGACAGCCTGACATTTCCTTTAATTACAAGACCTGATCTGTTTAATAGCACAAAATTGGCCTCCAACTTGACAGGCCTCCCCTTCAAAAATCGATGGTTAGACTCTAGGGCACCAGCTTGGTCATCAGGATCAATATCAGAAAAAAATATAGCTTGTCAGGACCTCTCAGCCTTTCATTGATTCAAATGGACAGCAGCTCGCAGATTGAATAATAATATTAGAGCTCTGATCCAACAAACAGAAGTCTCTTGCACTAATTTCAGTGTAGGCAGATGAATCTGTGATAAATGATAAAAGCATAATATAATTATCCCAGTACTATAGCTAGATAAAGCTGAATATTTTCAGAGAGAGAGAGAGAGAGAATACATTTCTTTAGATTTTTCATTAAGTGAACAAAATAACAAAAATCTCATTAGAAATAAAACAAAATAAAAAAACGTCAAAGAGTCATCTTGGATTTCCAAAGAGTCAAAGGGAAGTTAACATGTAAACAAAAGACAAAAATTAAGAAAAAAAAAATTTGTTAGTTTCACTTCAACAACTTTTATTTAAATGAAAATGTAGTAAAGTTTAGAAAAGATATTTAACTAGAAGTCAATTTTTTTTAGTTCTAGTGCTGGATAATTATGTTGTTACATAAGTCATTTAAATTATATAGACTTTGATCTCCTACTCTGTCACAGGAAGGCCTAGGAATATTTTATCTAAGTACTGTTTTAAAACTCAGGGACCAAGAAAAAAAAACGTAATAGTTCAAGTTAACTTTATATTTCATTAGTAATTGAAATAAGTCTGTATAGTTGTTTTATTGTCATTTCTAATTTGAATGCTAATAGAAAGTTTGAATGCAGGCCACAGCAATGGGGAAGGAGAAATTAAAATCATACTCATAAGGATATTACATTTTACTACAAGGAAGTACAAAAAATTGAGAAACAAGTGTTTGTGATTTCTTAATACTTTCAAATTTTAAGGATTTTGTACTAAACATTACACTTATAAATATTTAAGTTGGTAAGTTCTATGTTATATGTATTTTACCACAATTAAAACTTTTTTAATATACAAAAGTTTTTTAAAGGTTTTTTTTATTTTATAGTAAAGGATAGAGGAATACATATAAACTATTCATAGTGTAGAAAAATAATGAAACCTAGCAGGGCCCTTTAGTGCCCTCTTAGGCATAAAAACCTTTCTATGTCCCCTTTTCTTGTTTACAGTAGAAAAAACTCAGCTTTCTAGACCTAATCTGAGTTCCAAAGGCCAGATTCAAACAGTTACTATTCAGGAGAGTGAGGGAACCCAGAAAGAAAGAATAGTGCACCCATGGGGCCTGGTCTTGATCCTTCTGGGGTCGAGAGGGGAGGGGAGCACAGCTTGATGGGAATCTCTGAGTTATACCTGAACCAAGGCTCCCATCCAGGTGGAGGATGGTAACTTCTAGCTGAGCACAAGCAGTGAACCCTATGCTGGTTGAAAGCAGAAGGGTGGTAACTGAGACTCTACTAACAATGCTGTTAGCTCACAACCAACCAATCATAGGAGGGACACCCACACTACAGCCCTCCCTACAAATTTTGCCTATAAAAATTTCTTCCTGAAACCCATCAGAGAGTTCAGGCTTTTGAAGCANCGTAATAGTTCAAGTTAACTTTATATTTCATTAGTAATTGAAATAAGTCTGTATAGTTGTTTTATTGTCATTTCTAATTTGAATGCTAATAGAAAGTTTGAATGCAGGCCACAGCAATGGGGAAGGAGAAATTAAAATCATACTCATAAGGATATTACATTTTACTACAAGGAAGTACAAAAAATTGAGAAACAAGTGTTTGTGATTTCTTAATACTTTCAAATTTTAAGGATTTTGTACTAAACATTACACTTATAAATATTTAAGTTGGTAAGTTCTATGTTATATGTATTTTACCACAATTAAAACTTTTTTAATATACAAAAGTTTTTTAAAGGTTTTGTTTATTTTATAGTAAAGGATAGAGGAATACATATAAACTATTCATAGTGTAGAAAAATAATGAAACCTAGCAGGGCCCTTTAGTGCCCTCTTAGGCATAAAAACCTTTCTATGTCCCCTTTTCTTGTTTACAGTAGAAAAAACTCAGCTTTCTAGACCTAATCTGAGTTCCAAAGGCCAGATTCAAACAGTTACTATTCAGGAGAGTGAGGGAACCCAGAAAGAAAGAATAGTGCACCCATGGGGCCTGGTCTTGATCCTTCTGGGGTCGAGAGGGGAGGGGAGCACAGCTTGATGGGAATCTCTGAGTTATACCCGAACCAAGGCTCCCATCCAGGTGGAGGATGGTAACTTCTAGCTGAGCACAAGCAGTGAACCCTATGCTGGTTGAAAGCAGAAGGGTGGTAACTGAGACTCTACTAACAATGCTGTTAGCTCACAACCAACCAATCAAAGGAGGGATACCCACACTACAGCCCTCCCTACAAATTTTGCCTATAAAAATTTCTTCCTGAAACCCATCAGAGAGTTCAGGCTTTTGAAGCATGAACTATCCATTTTCTTTGCTTGGCCCTGCAATAAATAAACCTTTCTCTGTCTCAACTCTGACATTTGAGATTATTTGACCTGAGGACGAGTTGGGCACAGGAACTTCGGTTCAACAAAAATAACTTGGAAACATTTTTATATTTCTAATTACTACACTAACAATGATATTTATGGTAGTTACTTTACTTTCTTTACTTCATTTAAATATCTCATATATACAGGTTCATCTTATATTCATAAACTTCCTATATTTACCTTCTTTTTATATCCATTACCTCAATTGTACGGATGCTCAACAACTATAAAAGCTATTACTTTATATATAAGAAAACTGAAACTAATATTTAATGAGTAAATCACTCAGTGTCCAGAGATAACAGTCACCATAACTTGGATTTAAAATCACTTATCGGATAGTTAAATTCAACTTTTCTACTGCGATCCAAAGCTCAATATCATGCTGCTTATTTTTAAAACTTAAGGTATAGTTTTTCCCTATAACTTAAGTTACATAGTTTCCTGGAAAAAATGTGGTTGCTTTGGATAAAATTTCAACATTTAAAAATGGTATGAGCTTTCAGGTATTTTAAAATAACTCTTCTATCAAAGATAAAACCATTTCAAGCAAACAACAACAATCATTTCCTATTTAGAAAGCTAAAATGGTAATGCTGATTACTACAAACATTGCTATGAATTTTAAATTTACCACTTCATTTTACAGAAAGGAAAATGCTTTTCTCACCTGTTTGGAAGGCTATATATGTAGAAATAAATGTAGGTCACTTTTACTAAATCACCAATGAAAACTTGGCCTAGAATTATTTTCCTGTTTACATAAATTTTAGGCATCCAAACCAAGAAAAGTTACGAAGTCACAAATTCTTAAGTTTCATTTAATTAGAACTTCAAATACTGCCAACTTTTGCTGTGTGTGAAAGTCTACCAGATGTTATTGAGTGTCTCCTATGTTAGGAAAACATATGAGAAATAGAGATTATCTGCTTTCTTAGAACACTTTAAACTGTGCTGAGAAATGTATTTACATACTCATCTATTTTTATTTCATAATTCATTCTGAGAGGCAAAGCCTTGTTAAGGCAGTGTTCTGGTCCCATATTTCATTTTGTTTTTGTCTGAAGGTAACAGTTCCATTTCTACTAGAGTCATGTACTTCTTTCATTCTGAAATGGTTATGGCTGAAATCATCTCCTGAAGCAAATCCCAGCACTATTTTTAAAACTGTCTTTACTTTAGGGTTATTGACTAGACATGGGAAAATAAAATAATATCTAAAACATTATTAACCTATCAGTGGGCTAATGGATAAATCGATTAACAACCATTTGTGAGCATAACGTTTTCTTTCTTTTCCTTACCAACACCATAGAATAGTATTTAAATTATTTTCAGAATAGAGGATTTTTTTTGTGGGGAGTTTGGAATTTGTCCTAAACTGTTTGTTTAAAGATATGTGAACCTCTTTGTACTCTCAACTGGTAAAGCAGGCAAACTGAGTTATACAGGAATTATTTTAATCAGAGTCCTTTCCTTGTACAAAATGAACTTTGAAAATAAGTCTTTTTGATGGAAGAGCTGGAGGTAACAAGAGGTAACTCTGTAATACTGGACCCTTCAAGGTAGACTTGGTCTGGGAAGATCAATTCATACAACACTTGATATAATCATTAGATTATTGGGGGTAGGACAAACAGTGAGAGAGGTCCTGGGTGAAGAAAATTCAGGGAATTCAAACTTAATTTCTATCACAAACTTCTTAGGCTCAGTTTTGCTCTATTTATTCCTTATATGATCAAGACACTTGATTTAGCCCTAAATCATTTTAGATGTTGTAATTTTCAAAATATAAGGTACTTGGAGAAAGGAGACTTTATCTCTGTTGATATAGGCATTAAACTGAAAGAAGCATCTGGGTAAATAAGCTCTGAAGGTTGTGTTTAGAAGGATGGTTTTTTGTATTAAGCCTCTTAAAGGTATGTGCAAATATGCTGCTCATTAGTGTGGTGTTATGAAAGAGCAAAGTTAGCTTTCAAAAAGGAAAATAATCAGATGAAGATGAGTTGATGTCCTAATCCTAGATATAGTCACCTTGTCATCTTTTTCAAAGATAACCAGTAGAAATTCTGATACAGTCATTTTGGAGACGCTTTCCATTCCCAGAATGTTAACAGTAGTACTGATGAGTACTTGCTCAAGCACTTTGAACACAGATTACTAGAGGATGATAGCTCTGAAGTTTTCCAGCTAAAGAAAGCGGAAGGGATAGTTGGCATTTAGTACGATGCAGCTGGACTAAAGAGATGCACTTTGGGCCAGCATTTTCTATTCTTTCCTCCAGTTTTAACCTCAAGTGTGATTTCCAATATTTTGTAGGTCAGAGTTCAGTTCAGTTCAGTTCAGTCGCTGGCTCAGTCGTGTCCGACTCTGCGACCCCATGAATCACAGCACGACAGGCCTCCCTATCCATCACCAACTGCCGGAGTTCACTCAGACTCACATCGATCGAGTCCGTGATGCCATCCAGCCATCTCATCCTCTATCTTCCCCTTCTTCTCCTGCCCCCAATCCCTCCCAGCATCAGAGACTTTTCCAATGAGTCAACTCTTATGAGGTGGCCAAAGTACTGGAGCTTCAGCTTTAGCACCATTCCTTCCAAAGAAATCCCAGGGCTGATCTCCTTCAGAATGGACTAGTTGGATCTCCTTGCAGCCCAAGGGACTTTTAGGAGTCTTTTCCAACACCACAGTTCAAAAGCATCAGTTCTTTGGCACTCAGCCTCCTTCACAGTCCAACTCTCACATCTATACATGACCACAGGAAAAACAGTAGTCTTGACTAGGCAGACCTTAGTTGGCCAAGTAATGTTTCTGCTTTTGAATATGCTATCTAGGTTGGTCATAACTTTTCTTCCAAGGAGTAAGCGTCTTTTAATTTCATGGAGGTAGATACAATTATCCTGCTACACAATCGTTTGTTCCAATTTGTATTAAATTGCTTTGAAGATAAATGTGTTTCAAATTTCTAATACTAATTGATATTTGTACAGTTGCCCACTATTTAAAGTCATATGTTCTAATTCTTAGTTTAGCATTTTATAACACTGTCTACTCAGGATATTTTATAAATGTGTATAAATGAGTCTAGCGCTTATAAACCTTATGAGCATACCAGTTTATTTGAACATACATATAGAGTATAACATTTAAAAATTTTATGATTAATTCTCTTCTAAAATCTTTCAGCATGGAAGAGCATATAGACAGTAATATAAGGTCAGTATGGTGCTGGTGAATAAATAAAAAATGCATAAAGTATATGGTTCTTATTACTGCAAAAATTAGAATAATGAATAAATATTAAAATATTGTTTATGCAAATATTGTGTTTTATTGCTTAAGAGCTATGAAACACCCTAACAACTGTTATTTATGTAATTTTATACACACATATGTTATATTCAGTATATTGTATGTATCTTTATTTTACATCTATGTATATGTGCATATAGGAATCTATAGGTTTCTGTCATCTGAAAGCATTCCTATGAATTCTTTATAAGCCAGAAATGGCATAGAGCAAGGATGAAATTATCTAAAGAAACATATTCCTAAGGGATGCATAAAGTAAATGGAGATAAAGTATAGATGCTTATAAACACACTTCTGAGATGCTAAGTGTGGATCCTGGGGAAGAATCTTGACACTGATACTCTTGCTTCTTGAAGTGAATTCTCCTCTATAATGAATGAACACTATTTTTATTTTTTGTCCTTTTTTGTAAAAACTAAAATTCTCCTGGCATTTGTCTCAGTTAGGTAAAACAATTACTAATGTAGAGACTTTGTAAAAGTGAAGGGATGTAAAGTGTACCTCCAAGAATCAAGGAATACCAGGGAATATACAGTGTTACATACATATTTCAACAATTATAAATCAAATATAACTATATTATAAAAATATTAAATAAGATATTTGCATTTATTTGAATTATAATGGCATTCACAGGAAAATTCATTCTCAACTTCACAGCTATGAATATACCTTTTTGAAAATCACAATGCACTCCAGGGTATCATTTCATATTGAGAACTTTCTAAAAACCAAAGAGAGTTTTCTTAACATTTTTGGTACATTTCTCAAACATAGGATTATTAAAGTTTAAAAAAATTGTTATTGAAATATATTTCACATAACATAATATCTATCAATTTTGGGGGACTCCCCTGGTGGCTCAGAGGTTAAAGTGTTTGCCTGCAAGGCGGGAGACCCGGGTTCAATCCCTGGGTCAGGAAGATCCCATGGAGATGGAAATGGCAACCCACTCCAGTATTCTTGCCTGGAGAATCCCATGGACAGAGGATCCTGGTAGGTTACAGTCCACGGGGTCGCAAAGAGTAGGACACAACTGAACGACTTCACTTTAAAATGTACAACAAGCCTCCTACCTGTGAACAAGTTCTATTCTGAAAGCACATTTGTAAGTCTAATTTTTTTCCACCTAGGTACCAAATTAACATAATTGACTATATAGTACTGTACTGTAATAGGTTTATTATATTTTTTCACACAAATAATACATAGAAAACAAACAAAAAATAAAGAACACATTTTTATTCTTACAATACAGGACCTTGAAAAGTACAATAGAACAATACAACAGCTGGCACTTCTTAGTAGTATCAGCTACAACACCTCTGCTTTTATGATTCCTTCCAGACATTCCATGCTTTATATAAAGATACTATAATACTGTACATTACACAGAACTATACAGGAAAGTACACAAAAGTGAAATCACTTATAGGGAATGCCTGCATATGACAATGTGCACTGGTCATGTGAATTAACTTATGTGAATGGACTTGCGAACACATGTTCACATCTTTGGAAGTTTGCAACTTGAAGGTTCATATGTAGGGGGCTTATTCTATAGTTCAGCCATTTGTAGTATATTCACTGAGCTGTGCAACAGAAAATAATTTAAGAGACACCACTGCTTCAGAAAGAAATACTATATCATTTAGCATTCACTTCCCATTCCCTCCTATATTTTATTATATTTTTATTTCTATAAGATCAGAAATGCTTTGTCTCCTTTCATTCATTAGTTCATTAAATGGAGCCCTATATTTTTGTCTTGGCTCTAGGTAACTTTGGCTGTTTTTATGACATTTTTCAAGATCTAACTTTTGGTGTCATTGATTTTATTATTTTTATATTCCTCATTTGATTTTTTAATCTCTAATATTTATCATTTATTTCCTACTGCTTACTTTGAATTTATATTGTCTTCTTTTTCTAGTCTCTTAAGTAAGAAAGATGGATTAGTAATTCAAGATGTTGCATTTTTTAAATATAGGTATGTATATTTATAAATTTCCCACTGATGACTGCTATGATTGTATCGTATAAGTTTGATGTGTTATGTTTTTCTTTTAATTCATTTCAAAGTATTTTTTAAATACCATTCTCTTTCCCTCAATTTTGGCCCAAAGGTTGTTTTAGGAATGTGCTGATTATTTCAGTGTATTTGTGAATTCTTTAATTTTTTCTTTTCCTATTGATTCCTAATGTAAATACACTGTATTTGAAATCATACTTTGCATGCTTCCAATATTTTTAAATTTATTGAGAATTATTTTGTTGCTTGGTTTATGGTTCATTCATGAGAGTGTTCCATGGCCATTGGAGGAAATATATATATATATATATTTTTTTTTTTTTTCTGTTGTTGGGTAGAGTATTATATAGATATTTGTCTAGTCTAGTTAGTTATAGTAATGACCAAGTTTTCAACTTTTTGCTTTTATTTTGCATAAATCTATATATTATTGAAAGTAGTGTTTAAAGTCTCTAACTATTACTGTTAAATTGTTTCTTTCTCCCTTTGGTTCTTCGTTGCTCAATATAGAGCCTTGATGTACTCCTTTCCCAATTTGAAACCAGTCTGTTGTTCTATATTCACTTTTAACTGTTGCTTCTTAACCTGCACACAGATTTCTCAGGAGGCAGGACAGATGGTCTGGTATTCCCATCTCTTGAAGAATTTTCCACAGTTTGTTGTGATCTACACAGTCAATGGCTTTGGCACAGTAAATAAAGCTGAAGTAAATGTTTTCCAGGAATTCTCTTGAATTTTCTATGATCCAATGGATGTTGGCAATTTGATCTCTGGTTTCTGTGGCTTTTGTAAATCTAGCTTGAACATCTCGAAATTCACATACTGTTGAGTGATGAAGAATTGATGCTTCTGAACTGCGGTGTTGGAGAAGACTCTTGTAAGTCCCTTGGACTGCAAGGAGATCAAACCAGTCCATACTAAAGGAAGTCAGTCCTGAATATTCATTGGAAGGGCTGATGCTGAAGCTGAAATTCCAATACTCTGGCCACCTGATGTGAAGAACTGACTCATTGGAAAAGACCCTGATGCTTGGAAAGATTGAAGAGAGGAGGAGAAAGGGACAACAGAGTATGAGATGGCTGGATGATATCACCTACTCAATGGACATGAGTTTGAGCAAGCTCCGGGAGTTGGTGATGGACAAGGAAGATCTGACATGCTGTAGTCCGTGCAGTCCCAAAGAGCTGGACATGACCGAGTGACTGAACTGACCTTTTGGTTATAGTTTTTGTTTCATGTGTTTGGGGGCTTTTTTGTTAGTTGCAATAATATTTGTAATCATATTTTCCTGATGAATTTGTACTAGTTTTGTTATTAAATGCCCCCTTTTGTCTCTAGTAAAATATTTTGTCCTATATTCTGTTAGTCTCATATTAACATAGGTAATCCAACTTTCTTTTGGTTTTATCTACAAGGAATATCTTTCCTCTTCATTTTATTTTCAATCCGCTTGTGTTTTTACATATGTCTCTTATAAACAGCATATTGTTAGACTTAAGATTTCTGTCATTTTTAAAATCTATTCTCTCAATTTCTGCTTTTTGGAATATTTAAATCATTCCCATTTAGTGTGATTACTACTAAAGTTGAGTTTGAATCTGACATATGTTGTTTTTTTCCTATGGGTTTTATGTCTTTTTTCCTCTGTTACTTGACTCTTGTCTGTTTTTGTGTCAAATACACACACACACTCACATACACATATTCAAATGTTCTTAGTAAAAAAAGAAGTGTCTCTGTTTCTTAATTTACGAAACTAACGTGTCCCTCAAAAGGAATGCAAAAGTGAATTTCCCAAAGTGAATCTTATTTTTTACTTAATAAATAAACTGCTGCTTTAAACATACTTTTACTATGTTAAATAAGAACTTACTTGCAGTGTAATTGTAACTTCCCACATCTCTAAATTGCCACTACACTCCTATGTATCTATTTCACAAATTTTTAAGTCCTTTGAGTTTTCTTAGAGTGGGGCATATTCATTCAAAAGTGTTGTTTATTATCTAACTTTTGAACTTGATGAATATGTTTATTACTTCATTGTGATGACATCACAGGTATATGCACATGTCCAAATTCATCAAATTGCATACCTTAAATATGTGCTATTTTTTACATATTTTTTCCTCAATAAAGCTGTAACATACAATAAAATGTCACTTACCATCATTTACCATTCAGTTTAGTTCAACAACCACTTATTAAGGATTTGTTAAGTAAGCAGAATATACAGTGTAGGTGACAAATAGATTCAAGAGACACTAGTAAACAAAGTGACTGAAGAATTGTGAATAGACATCCGTAATATTGTACAGGAGCAGCAAAAAAACCATTCCAAAGAAAAAGAAATGTGAGAAGGCAAAGTGGTTGTTTGAGGAGGCTTTACAAATAGCTGAGGAGAGGTGAAAAGGGAAAAGCAAAGGAGAATGGGAATGGTACAACCAACTAAATGCAGAGTTCCAGAGAATAGCAAGCAGAGACAAAAGGCCTTCTTCAATGAAACAAGTAAAGAAATAGAGACTAGAGATCTTAAAAAAAAAAAAAAAAGAAAAAAAGAAAAAAGAAAGTTGGAAATATAGGAGGAACATTTCATCCAAAAATGGGCACAATAAACAATGGAAATAGTAAAAATCAAATAGAAGCAGATGAGATAAAGAATAGATGGAAAGAATACACAGAAGAACTGTACAAAAAAAGACCTTAATGACCTGAATAACCACGACAGTGTAGTGTTTCACTCAGAGCTAGACATTCTGGAATGTGAAGTCAAGTGGAACTTAGGAAGCACTGCTGCCGATAAAGTTTGTGGAGGTGATGGTATTCCAGTTGTACTATTTAAAATCCTAAATGATGATGCTATTAAAGTACTGCAATCAATTTGTTAACAAATTTGGAAAAGTCAGCAGTGGACACAGGACTGGAAAATGTCAATCCTCATCTCAATACCCAAGAAGGGAAGTACTGAAGAATGTTCAAACCACCAGACAATTGCACTCATGTTCCATGCTAGTAAGGTTATGCTAAAAATCCTCCAAGCTAGGCTTCAGCATTATATGAACTGAGAACTTCCAGATGTTTAAGCTGTGTTTAGAAAAGGCAGAGGAATCTGAGATAAAATTGCCAACTATCATTGAGAAAGCAAGAGAATTCCACAAAACATCTGCCTCTGCTTCATTCATTATGCTAAAGCCTTTGACTGTGTGGATCATAATAAACTGTGGAAAATTCTTTAAGAGATGAGAATACCAGACCATCTTACCTGCTTCCTGAGAAACCTGTATAAGGGTCAAGAAGCAACAGCTAGAACCCTGTATGGAACAACTGACTGGTTCAGAATTGAAAAAGCAGTATGACAAGGCTATTTAGTGCCATCGCCAACCTGTTTATTTAACTTATACACTGAGTACATCATGCAAAATGTCTGGCTGGATGAGTTACAAGCTGGAATCAAGATACGTGGGATAAATATCAACAACCCAACCTCAGATATGCAGATGATAACACTATAAGGACAGAAAGCTAAGAGGAACTAAAAAGCCTCTTGACAAGGGTGAAGGAGGAGAGTGAAAGGGCCAGCTTAAAATTCACTATGAAGAAAACTAAGATCATGACATCCAGTCCCATCACTTCATGGTAAACAGATGGGGAAAAGGTAGAAGCAGTGACAGATTTCCTCTTCCTTGGCTCTAAAATCACTGCAGATTGTGACTGAAGTCATGAAATTAGAAGATGCTTGCTTCTTGGCAGGAAAGCTATGACAAACCTAGACAGTGTGTTAAAAAGCAGACATCACTTTGCTGACAAAGGTCTGTATAGTCAAGGCTATGGTCTTTCCAGCTGTCATATATGGATGTGAGAGCTGAACAATAAAGAAGGTAGAGCACTGAAGAATCGATGCTTTTAAACTATGGTCCTAGAGAAGACTCTTGAGAGTCTCTTGGACAGCAAGGAGATCATACCAGTCAATCTTAAAGGGAATCAATCCTGAATACTCTTTAGAAGGAATGGATGCTGAAGCTGAAGCTGCAATACTCTGGCCACCTATGCCAGCAAATACTGAAGGCAGGAGAAGAGGGTGACAGAGGATGAGATGTTTGGATGGCACCACTGATTCAGTGGACATGAACCTGGGTAAACTCTGGGTGATGGTAAGGGACAGGGAATCCTGGTGTGCTGTGGTCCATGGGGTCATGAAGAGTGGGACATGACTTTGTGACTGAACAACAAAGAAGGAAGCAAGAAGGAAGCATGAAGTATCACAGAGGTAGATTTAAAGTCTTTTGTCTACTAAACCCAAAATCTGTACCGTCTCATGTACATTTTCTATTAGCTGCACTTTATTTTTATGTGCATTGTGACAAATTTTCCTCTTTGTATTGAAACCTGGACATTTTCAATCATAAGTTATAACAACTTTGGTATCCAACTCCTCTTTCTAAGGTTTCTTGTGAAGTTTTGTTTTGCTTTCAGGAGTGGGTCATTGTGTTTTTATTTGTACTGTTTTTTCTAGCACTTTCCTGGAATAATTCTGTGGATTCTGTTGTCTGTAATGTATAACCATAGAGTTTTCTGCTACTCTGCTATTTTTTAAACTTATTGTGCTTTATTATTTTAAACTGATTTTATAAGGTCTAATATCGGGTTAGTATAATTTGTTAGCTAATGACTGGTCAAAAGATTTCCTAGATGCCTTGTATGTATGTCTTCCACTCTTTGTTAGTGTCATCAATTTATAAGACAGCCTTGATGAATCTACCTCTTGCTTGCTTAGGACCTCTAAGTTCTGCCAGAGTTTAGGGATTGGTGCCTTTTCCCTCCCAGATACTTCTAGGGCATATACACAGTTTTGAGCATGCATCAAGCTTTTTTATAAACACAGAAGTATGTGGGAGATTTTCAGATTTTCCTGTGGTAGTCTTATTTTCTGGGATTCTCTTTAAATTCCTAGAAGGGCTTAGGTTTTCATTAACTGAAATTTAAGAAAAAGAAAGAAAGAGGAAAAGAAAAAAAAAAACAAAAACAGTTTCAGTAATCGTCAACCTTTCACTGATAGCAAAGCAGCAACATTAAGAGATGTTTCCCAGACACTAAGGACTTGCCAGAGTGTGTATGTGTGTGTAAAGAGTAAAGGAGTAATCTGTGGAACTGGGAGTGATGAAGAGTGGGCCATCCCCCTGAGTCATAATAGAGGGGAGAGAGCAGAGCCTCAGAGAGGCTGGCTTCTGGAGAAAAGTCCTCAGAGGCTATGCTGAGCGCAACCCTCAGAAACAGCAGTTGCTTTAGGTTCAGGAGGCTGCCCTTGCTCTGGTGGATTTTCAGGAGGGGCTATAACCATGAGAATGTCCTCAGATGGACTCAGGTTCATCCATGCACAGGAGAAGGTGACACTGCATGCTCCAGGATGAAGAGCAGCAGCAGCACCAAGAGACGCTTCTAGGGCACTTGGGCACACCGGCTGCCAGCAGCCACGGCTGCTCTTGTAACAAAGAAAAGCAATCTTCTGGCCAGGGGTCTCCAGATAAGTGTTTGAAAAATCCACAAAGTTCAGGGCAGCAGCCAGAATGTCCCACAGCCGACATGAATCAAGCCAGTAATGATCAGCAAGGACCCCACAGTGCTTGACTGTCCCTGGAAGAAGAGCTTCTTCTGGCTAAGATGGGCATTATGCGGGGGGCTTGGGCTGTGAAAATGGCTCCCCTGAGCTTTGCCATGCACCCTTGGGATTTCGGGGGAGGGACCAGCACTGACTGCTGCACTGACAGCTCCTGCCTTGTCATCACTCCACTGACAAGCTGGTTTCTGAAGGCAGATGGGCTGTGGCCTGGGCTGCTTCAAACTTGTTGGAGGGAGTCGGAGTCCTGGTCTAGGCCAGATCACAGCCTTAGTCATTGAGAGACGCTGCCAGTAGTTTGCTAAGTTTCGGTAATGCATTTGAAGTAGGTTTATTCTATAACGGTTGAACTCAAGTCAAACCAAAAAGTCACCATTCTTTGAGACTGGAGATTTCCCAGAGAAATGCAAGTTTACAGAAAAACTGACTATGCTCTACAGATAGGATTTTTCACAGACTTCTGAACATGGTTACATCTCTTTCATCATTTGCAGTGCTTCTGGCTTTTGGTTACTAAACTTTCAGCTGGAAAGGGAGGAGAGATGGGATAGCCTTGAATCTGACGCATCACAGACCTCTCACTGTGTTATGGAGGTTATATAGATTCTCCTGGGTCTTCACTTAGTTCTGTAGGTTTGACTAGCTGCCAGAATTCTGAACTGGTTGGTTTCCCCCATATTTTCACTGCTTTGTTGACAAGAGTCACTGAGATCCACAGCCCACTAGTCCAGAATATGTTGACAGCGCCTCTGTTTTGAACTGTCACTCTAAAGTCAATAGCCTTTATCCTAATAATAATCATTTCAGTCAATTTTTGTGTTTCTTTTGAGACATCAACCTATCTGGTACCTCTTGAAACACCTTGTTATTCCTCCTCCTAGTTGTGGATAAGTAGTTTATCTCTTTATAAGTAGTTTATCTCTTTATTTTCACCACCAGCCCATCCCCCATCTTCAGCTCTTTTAATTTCTTACTCACAGGTGTTCTATTTTTCTTTGATTTCACTAGTAAATCCCTCTCCCCTTTTTCTTCCAGATTTAGTCTTACATTGATCCACTACATTTTCACCTTTCACTGATTATTACCTTTCAAATGGTTCTGCCTAATAAGTATCGATTAACTGTGGCAACTCTGTTTTTAACCTTGCAGTCTTTCATAAATTTTTCTCTTCTGTGTATAGTATCACTTTGCCCTTTTACTTCTATTAATTGAGCTGCTCATGACTATGTAAATTATTCTTTTGATTTTGCCAAAGTGTCAACACTATAGAAATGACAAATTACACTAGGACTATTTTCACCAACCTTTTAAATTTATGAGTCTGACATTTCTGGAAGTGCTTTTCTCCTCATATTACTAAATGTACTAACAATGGTAGTTATCCTTCAGATTTTTTGGCTCAAACACTGTAATGATTTTAAAAGCAACAGTAGCATTGATCCACTTTGCAAAATCACAGCATGATTCAGAATTTATGTACTGCCACTTATTTGCATTGTTTCTTCTCACCTATCTTTTTCTTCAGAACAGACGGTGGAATATTATCGATAAAAAGTGTTGTTAGCCTCAGTGGGAATCTGCTATGCTCAGTCAAAATGTATTGCTTACCCACCTGCCCATTTATCACATGCAAGACAACATTTTTCTGTTTTAGGCACTTTATGGGAAGATAGCTATTTTTTTTTCTTATGGATTAAAGAACAGAGAAAATATTCAATTTTCTAATAGCACGTTTACAATACAATATGTAGCCATATAACATGTAGCTATAGTTTACATTAATTGCTGACTTTTACTTTAATGATTATTCTTTTAATTAATCAAATTACTTAAATTTCTCGAATCTGAAGACTTCTGGTTTTAGAAAGCAAATTTTTGAGAAGTTAAATCAGATCCTAATTTCAAACTAATACATAACAAAAACTTAAACAAAAATAGTTAGAAGAGACTCAGTTACTATAAGATATAATATGTTACATCCAATGTGTTAACAATTTAACTGTATGTGTATGGATTGGATGTTTGTGTCCCCCTCCCACTATTTTTTAGGTTTAAGCCATAACCACCAATGGGATAATATAGAGATGGGGCCTTTGAGAGATCATTAGGGATACATTAGGTCATGGCATGAAGACGTAATGATAGGATTAATGGCATTCTAAGTAACAAAAATAGAGAGAGATGCCCAAAGCAAAGAAAGGCCCTGGGAGAACACTGTGAGAAGGAACTATCAGCAAGCTCAGATGAGAGCTCTCACAAGGGAACTGATTCAGCAAACATTCTTATCTTGACTTTCCAGCCTCCAGAGCTGTGAGAAGGCTATATTTTTATGCCAGAATTAACAAACAAAGACAGTATATTTATTTATAGGTCTCATTATTCTACTGTCTTAAAAATATAGTCTATATCCCATTTCTGCCAAAATATCAACCTTAATAAAAGTTAAGCAAGAAGTAACTTTTGAAAATCTCCACTCTAAACTCTTAATTAAATAAAAGAAGAAAATAATAACCATAAATGTAATGGATTTATCCAAATATCTTGCAGAAAAATATCTTGTTTTAAAAAATTATCTCTCACATATTTATATTTTTACTCCACTTTATTAAATAAGTTATAGTAACAATTTTAGACCTATTATTTTTGAAATATCCTCTAGGTAAGAATTAGTGACATATTTGGAAAGAGAGCATTGTTAACTGTATACACAGATCTGAATATATTGGCTATAAAATAAACTTGATGGCTAGAATATCTTAGATAAAATGCCTACTACATAACAGTTATGCTTTGATAGCAGTATCATATGAAATTATATGAAAATTATCAACATTCTTAAATGCATAATGAACTTTAATGAAACTACCAAAAGGTAAAGAACATTGCCAAGAAAGCATTTCATCAGTGATTACTACAAGAAGCAGACACATATAGATACCATTTACTAAACATAAGAAGGATATATCTAGTAGAGGAGAAACAGTCTTTGCAAAGCCTGTTTGCATCTTTCAGTTCCAATGATTAAAAACATACTTTCCGATATTTTTGGAAATGGAGTCTCACTATCTCCTACGTAAAACATCCAGCAGCTAGAAAAGGAACCCCATTTCTTCCCTACTCAGTCTCCAGACCCAACATATGACTGAAGTAATACCTCTTTCTGTACAGAAAGTGGAATTATAAAAAGAAATACCAACTCTGTTTTTTGTTTTTGTTTTTGTTTTTTAAATTACATTACTTCCTGAGTACTTTGAGGAGGCTACCCATGTTAAGTTTCTGGTAACCTGGTATTGTTTCAGAGCCCAGGTGCTTATCCAGTAATGCAAGACTTCATCTTTCCGGTCATATATACACATAAATTTTAGTAAAAAGGAAAGATGATCACCTGCTTTAGAATTATAAGGGCAAACATTTGTATTCAATATCTACTATTTTACAAGGCATTTTCCCTAAATTGTGCAAGTCTCTGTATCTTTACCTTTAAAATAAGAATAATATCTATTTTTCCTAAAATTTTATAAAGATCAAATAAATTAAATAAGGTTCCTAGCACTCAGTAAGTGTCCAATAAAGTGTGTGTTAACATTTTAAACATTAAGGAAAATCATCACAGGAGTATTGAAAAATATCCATCTCTTCTTTTTTTTTGCGGGGTGGGGGGGAATTGTTGCAGATAGTCACTATGCAATTCTGAGGAAAGGAGTAATATCATCAACAAAGGTGATTATAAATGGATTTATATTTTAAAACCACTTAGTAGTGTAATGTCACAAGGAAACTACAATCACCCATATAAGAAAACATAGATACTTAGCCAAGATTACTGCAGCAAAATAAAGCTATGCCAGTCATAACCATGATAGTTTTGTGAAAGCTAACTATGAGAAGGGTGCAAGATGTGAGTTCAATCCCTGGATTAGGAGATTCCCTGGAGAAGGAAATGGCATCCCACTCAGTGTCCATGCCTGGAAATCCCATGAACAGAGGATCCTGGCAGGCTACAGTCCATGGGGTTGCAAAAGAGCCAGACATGACTTAGTGACTAAACAACAACATGTTTGTTATCAAAATGTAGTTTTCTATCAATTTTTTCATGACCATATAAAGTTAAAATTAGATCTGTGACAATGGTTGATACGTCAAACCATTTCAACCATTGAGAAATGCTCTTGAAATCTGGGAAACATTTCAATTAAAAGAAAATATGACACATTAAAATAAAAGGAAAGAGAAGGGTTTTTCAGTGAATCAAAGAAAGGTATGACTAGGTATGTGCTTAGTTGCTCAGTTGTGTTCAACTCTTTGAGACCCCATAGATTGCAGCCTGCCAGGTTTCTCTCTTCATAGAATTCTCGAGGCAAGAATACTGGAGTGGACTGCCGTACCCTCTTCCAGGGGATCTTCCTGACCCAGGGATCCAACCCATTTCTCCCTCATTGCAGGAAGATTCTTTACCTTATGTGACACCAGGGAAGCCCATGACTAGGTAGAGGAAGCATTAAAAGGAAAAAAGAAAAAAAAAGCTTCAGATAACTGTAGCAGAATGTTCATAATTTGGTGAAGACCGAATATATAGGAGGAGACAAGAATATTTCAAAGCTTCAAAATAGGTTAGAAAAATTAAGTATTTTTGTTGATTATATTGGTGATTATTCAAATGAATAAATATGTCACAGAAGGCTGAGCACCGAAGAAGTGATGCTTTTGAACTGTGGTGTTGGAGAAGTACCTAGGATTGCAAGGAGATCCAACCAGTCCATCCTGAAGGAGATCAACCCTGGGATTTCTTTGGAAGGAATGATGCTAAAGCTAAAACTGTAGTACTTTGGCCACCTCATGAGAAGAGTTGACTCATTGGAAAAGATTTTGATGCTGGGAGGGATTGGGGACAGGAGCAGAAGGGGACAACAGAGGATGAGATGGCTGGATGGCATCACTGACTCAATGGACATGAGTGAATGAACTCTAGAAGTTGGTGATGGACAGGGAGGCCTTGTGTGCTGCAATTCATGGGGTCGCAAAGAGTCGGACACGACTGAGCAACTGAACTGAACTGAGGAAGAACAGAAAAAGGATATAATATTAAGTGAGTAGCTAGCAATGTCTACACCTGATTGCCAAATAATATAATCTTCCTTCTGAGATGATTTGAAAATGTTAGAATACACAGTGTATGTATGTATCCCAGGAATAACAACAGAGTTAAAAAAAAAAAAAAAAGGCTGGGTGATAGACTATTTCTTACCCTACCAAATAATCTACTCCTAGTTTATCATAATTAACAGAAATTTTGTGAAAATAAAAACAATTTCAATAGAAAATAAAGACACAAAACACTAGCAATCATAATTAAAGTTACAGAAATATCTTGATAAAATTATAAAGGCAGGAAGAGACAACATAGGTTGAATCCAATTAAGTCAGACAACATGCTAGGTCCTTTTCTGTATATTATTACCTCACAGTAACTCTAAGAACTTGATGTCATTATCTGCATTATATAGATCAAGGATTCAGAATCATAAAATGAGTAAGTTTTCTAAGGGAAAAAAAATAGTAGTAAGTGGTAGAACTGCAAATACAATCTAGATCTGACTACGTAAATCTTGCTCTTTTATGATGCCTGCATGAGAATCTGGCAACTAAATAAAGAACCCAAATCCCAGTAAAGATGTTTCCACGCTCTGAGACTGTAAACAAGAACAAGTGATATATATTTAGCCTGTTTTTTTCTGAAAATTTCACGAACTAGTGAAATTCTAAAGGTCAGTTTTCATTCCAATAACAAAGAAGGGCAATGCTACAGTATAACTGCATTCATCTCACACGCTAGCAAAGTAATGCTCAAAATTCTCCAAGTCAGGCTAAGATCAAAATTATCCAAGACAGGCTTCACTAGTACGTGGACCAAGAACTCCCAGATTTTCAAGCTGGATTTAGAAAAGGCAGAGGAACGAGAGATCACATTGCCAACATCCTCTGGATCATGGAAAAATCAAGAGTATTCCAGAAAAGCATCTACTTCTGCTTCACTGACAATGCTAAAGTCTTTGACTGTGTGGATATAACAACAAGCTGTGGAAAATTCTTCAAGAGATGGGAATACCAGACCACCTTACTTGCCTCCTGAGAAATCTGTATACAGGTCAGGAAGCAACAATTAGAAACAGACATGGAACAACTGACTGGTCCCAAAATGGGGAAGGAGTACATCAAGGATGTATGTTGTCTTCCTGCTTATTTAACTTATATGCAGAGTACATTATGCAAAATGCTGGGTGGATGAAGCACAAGCTGGGATCAAGATTGCTGAGAGAAATATCAGTAATTTCAGATAGATAGATGACACCACCCTTATGGCAGAAGGCAAAAAGGAAGTAAAGAGTCCCCTGATGAAAGTAAAAGAGGAAAGAGAAATATCTGGCTTAAAACTCAACATTCAAAAACTAAGATCATGGCATCAGGTCCCATCACTTCATGGCAAATTGATGAAGAAGCAATGGAAACCATGACATAATTTATTTTCTTGAGCTCTAACATCACTGCAGATGGTGACTATAGCCATGAAATTAAAAGATGCTCACTCCTTGGAAGAAAAGCTATGACCAATGTAGACAGAATATTAAAAAGCAGAGACATTACTTTGCTGACAAAGGTTCATCTATTCAAAGCTATGGTTTTTCCAGTAGTCATGTATGAATGTGAGAGTTGAACCATAAAGAAAGCTGCGCATCAAAGAATTGATACTTTTGAACTGTAGTGCTAGCGAAGACTTTTGAGAGTCCCTTAGACTGCAAGGAGATCAAACTAGTCCATCCTAAAGGAAATCAGTCCTGAATAGTCATTGGAAGGACTGATGCTGAAGCTGAAAGTCCAATACTTTGGCCACCTGATATGAGGAACTGACTCATTGGAAAAGACCCTGATCCTGGGAAAGATTGATGGCAGGAGGAGAAGAGGACAACAAAGGATGAGATGGTTGGATGGCATCACCAGCTCAATGGACATGAGTTTGAGCAAGCTCTGGGAGATGGTAATGGACAGGGGAGCCTGGCATGCTGCAGTCCATGGGGTTGCAAGCAGTCAGACACGACTGAGGGACTGAACGCAACTAACCTAGATATGTTAGCTCTTAAAACTACTCAAAGATTATTATTCTATATTCAGTTTTTCAAGATGACATCACATTGTATTTAAACAAGGGTTATTTAATAAAACTTGTTTTAATAGACCCTTTGAAGTGAATTTGGTGTTCATGTAAAGTGTAAGACTTGACAGGAAAAGAGACACAATTCTTATATCCTTTGAAGATAATGAAACTTGGAAATGACATTACACTAATCAAAACAGAACTACATTAAAGCTGTAGTCATCATCAACAGAAATTTTAAAGTGTGATAAATGACAGTCAAGCAAATTATGTATTTTGAAATTGGTACACAATAACAATGAGATCAATTACCACACTATAGAGTTCAAAATTATGCCAAATACTATGACAAAAACTAATTTAAAGCTTGCCATTTAAGAGATTAAATTTTTGCATTCTTTTCATCTCAATATATAAACATCATGATGAAATTTCATCATTTTCAAGACTACAAAACTACTTCAACATTCTAGAAAATTTCTTGCAGAAATGCTCATAGTTGATTTCTAATGGGCTAAATTTCAGTGAGTGTCCTAACTGGCTGGCTCCAGATATACTTTAATGATAATATAATTTTATAAAGAAAAGAGAAACAAAAAACCTCCAAAGCACTGTTTCTATTATATATAGAAAACACTTTGCTTTCATATATTCCATCAGCTAATTACCCATAATTATTTGGCTCATTTGCTTATGTACATTTTTGATTATGCTTGGGTATCAGCAAGGAAAAATACAAAGAAAACAAAATTTTCCTGTTTATTTTGCCATGTAAGCATAGATACCTGCTGCACAGAGCTGACAAGAGCTGACAAAACATGCTGGACATACTAAAGTGAAAAGAGGATAAAGGGCCTGGAGAAGGTAGAATTAAATGAGAAGCAAGTATTAGAACAATTCTCCTCCTCCTCTTCCTTTTCTCTTTCTCCTCCACTACCTTCTCCTCCTTCTTGACCTTTATTTCATTTTTCTTTCTTTCCCTTCCTCTGTCTGCATCCCCTTCTTTTTCCTCTTTCTTCTTATTAATATACTTTATTAATTTATATCATTAACATCATATCTTTCACATTACCTGTAGAAAAGTTGTAAATTGGTGACATTAAAATAGTTCCTAAAAGAATAATTTACAATGTAATACTAGAATATATTTTCATTAGATTATAGTGAGTATACTATCTTCAAATGACAAATACATAATGATGTAATTTAATTTCATTACCATTTTTTCAAGGTAAAGCATTAAATTATTCAAAGTAATTATTGGACACTGAATACATAAGTATAACTCTCTTTCAATATGCATTAATCCTTCACAGTCATGTATAACCCACTTGCAATAGCAAGGAGTTGAATGTTATAATTTGGATAAGCAATAGCTTTAAGCATTGCAGTTTCTCAGCCTATAACTATAATATGTTGGTTTTTCAGGAGAATGTGAGGAAAGGGTATTTGAGTAATGGAAATAATTTTGTAAATAAAACTTAGATGGCACTATTTTTCCTGGATAAAGCCACACTCTTTTTTTTTAACACTGCTTAAAATATTTCATAAAAACCTTACTTAGCCATCTCTGTCTCTTCTGTTTATTGTTCAGAAACACAGAGTGATGTCTTAAAAAACCACAATAAAATTCTTGAATACATAAAACAGAATGAGACGTAAATGTCAACAGATTCAATCACCTATCTAAGCGTTCTGCTTACAGTATCCTAAGATTTTACACGGCTTCTGTTTTAAATGTTTTCAATGAAAGAAACTTGATAAAGTTTGCTATCTGTAATGATAGCTTTTCAAGTATTTAAAGACAGTCATGTCTTCCAAAAGCCTCTCTTTCCAGACAATACATAAATTCTTCAAAAATTTAAAAGTATTATTGGAAGAGATGCGTTTTGCATATTCTAAATTCAAAAAACAGTGCAACTAAGTTTAGCATAGGATCTAGAAGATTTTGTAAAAGGCTTACAGTGGCACAGTGGTAAAGAATCCACTTGCCAATGTAAGAGACTTGTCGAAGACACAGGTTTGATCTCTGGATCACAAAGATCCCCTGGAGAAGAAAATGGCAACCCACTCCAGTNAGCATAGGATCTAGAAGATTTTGTAAAAGGCTTACAGTGGCACAGTGGTAAAGAATCCACTTGCCAATGTAAGAGACTTGTCGAAGACACAGGTTTGATCTCTGGATCACAAAGATCCCCTGGAGAAGAAAATGGCAACCCACTCCAGTATTCTTGCCTGGGAAATTTCGTGGACAGAGGAGCCTGGCATGCTATAGTCCATGGGGTTACAAAAGAGTTTGATATTACTGAGCATGCATGCAAGGAATGCAAAATTATTTTTTGTTTCATTGAACATATGAATGTACTGTGAAATCATTTTCATTTTTTATAGGCTGTTTTACTTAGTTTCAGGAACTACCAAGGCATTTTTTAGAAAATTTCTGAAAATATTAGGCTGATTTTGTTATTATAATGATAATGTATATTTACTAATCTTTAAGGGTTTTTTAACTTTAAATTTATTTATTTTAATTGGAGGCCAATTACTTTGCAATATTGTATTGGTTCTGCCACACGTCAACATGAATCTGCCACGGGTGTACAAGTGTTCCCCATCCTGAACCACCCTCCCATCTCCTTCCCTGTACCATCACTCCGGGTCATCCCAGTGCACCAGCCCCAAGCATTCTGTATTGAACCTGGACTGGTGATTTGTTTCTTATATGATATTATACATGTTTCCATGCCATCCCCCTAAATCGTCCTACCCTCTCCCTCAGAGTCCAAAAGACTGTTCTATACATCTGTTTCTCTTTTGCTGTCTCACATACGGAGTTATCATTACCATCTTTCTAAATTCCATATATATGCGTTAGTATATTGTATTGGTGTTTTTCTTTCTGGCTTACTTCACTCTGTATAATAGGCACCTGTGGGGCCCTAAATGGGAAACCTTAAAAACAAAGGGGCTAGCTTTGCGGTCAAAAACCTAAGATGGCGCCTGGCGGAAGAGATGGGGGCGTGGTCTGTGTTGTTTGTCAAAGTTTTTTGATTGGCTCTCTTGATTTCCATGCATGTAGACAGTGTGTGATCTCCATAGACTGCTGTTATAATGAAGGGACATGACGATTTGACCTTTAACGTGATTGGTGCAACTATGGAAAGTCTCTCCTAAAACCCTCCTGTTTGTCTACATAAGCTGGGAGTTTGCAGCAATAAAGCGGAACTACTTCGAAGGAACCCCTGTCTTATCTGATTGTCTCTCGCTCACCAGGGGGGCTGGGTTGGCGGACAGCAGGCTCACCTCTCCTCAGGACCCCTCAGCTTTGCTGAGGGAAGTTCCACTGCCTCTACTCTTTCTGCGGAGTGCCCCCTGCAGGCACCAGTTTCATCCACCTCATTAGAAGTGATTCAAATTTATTCTTTTTAATGGCTCCATTGTGTATATGTACCACAGCCTTCTTATCCATTCATCTGCTGATGGACATCTAGGTAGCTTCCATGTCCTGGCTATTATAAACAGTGCTGTGATGAATATTGGGGTACAAGTGTCTCTTTCAATTATGGTTTCCTCCGTGTGTATGCCCAGCATTGGGATTTCTGGGTCATACAGCAGTTCTGTTTCCAGTTTTTTAAGGAATTTTCACACTCTTTAAGGGTTTTTGAAAACACTGGTAGCTCATCAAGTTTGAAGTATTTCCTATAGGACTAGATCAGTTAACTGGAGGAGTGCATGGCAACTCACTCCAGTGTTTTTGTCTGGAGAATACCCATGGACAGAGAAGCCTGCCAGGCTACAGTTCATGAGGTTACAAAGAGTCACACATGACTGAGTGACTAAGCATAGCACAGACTAAATAACATTTTAACCTTAGGTCTTTTATTGCACCCATGAGGTACACTAATATGTCACTCAAATCCTCTTCATGTATCTTGAAAATACAAGACAACTGTCAGCTANCACATGACTGAGTGACTAAGCACAGCACAGATTAAATAACATTTTAACCTTAGGTCTTTTATTGCACCCATGAGGTACACTAATATGTCACTCAAATCCTCTTCATGTATCTTGAAAATACAAGACAACTGTCAGCTATGCTATAGTTTGTTAAGTTCAAAATCCTGCTGAATCAGATCTCACCTCTCTACCAGTATTTCTATTTCTGTAGGATTGATCCCTTAGAAATTCAGCATAATAGATGAGTTGGAAGTAGATGAGAAAACAAGAATCTTCAGTATTAGAGCCAGAGAGAAGATTGGGCATAGAAAAGTCACAGGTGCTGTACAGATATGAGAGTAGAACTGAAATAGAAAAAGCAGCTCATCCCTCTTCTTTATAACAATGGACAATTTTGCCAAATTTGCCTTTCTCAAACAGGAAATAATAGAAAGTGGAAAGGAATGATGATCACATTAAAAGTAAAGAGGAATATATAAAGATTTTTATACCCTATTTTCTCTGCTTTCCACATCTATCTTAGATCACCACAAGCCCCTACTATCTGTCCACAGCTGCTACTGAAGTAGATCATTCAGGTTGACCACTGCCATTTCCTAAATTATCATTCTCTACATTCATAGTTGTATATTTTCACCCTGCTTATTTAACTTATATGCAGAGTACGTCATGAGAAATGCTGGGCTGGAAGAAACACAAGCTGGAATCAAGATTGCTGGGAGAAATATCAATAACCTCAGGTTATGTAGATGACACCACAAATAGAGGAAACACAAAATTTGTCAGAAAACAATTAATAAGAAGTTGCTATTAAATCTTCATCAATGAATAATTAATTTAAATGTAAATGCAATAAATTTGCCAATCGAAAGGCACAGTGTGGCCTGATGGATAAATGAACAATACCCAACTATGTGCTGCCTACAAGCACATCATTACACCTTTAAGGACACACAGAGGGAAAGTGATGAGATGGAAAAAGATAGTCTATGCAAATGAAACCCTAAAAACACTGAGATAGCTCTACTTATATCTGGCAAAAAGACTTTAAGCAAAAGCCTGTAACAAGAGTTGAAAAAAGTCATTATATAATAATGTATTCTGTGCGCTTATTCACTCAGTCGTGTCTGACTCTGTGACCCCATAAACTGGAGCCCGACAGGCTCCTCTGTTCATGGGATTCTCCGCGAAAGAATACTGGGGTGGGTTTCCATTTCCTTCTCCAGGGCATCTTCCCAACCCAGGGACTGAACCCAGGTCTCCTGCATTGCAGTCAGACTCTTTACCAACTGAGCTATGAGGGAAGACATTTTATAATAATAAAATGGTCGATTCATAAACAGAATATAACAACTGTAAATATGAACCAAAATTTGGAGCACCAAAATATATTAGACAAATACTAACAGATCTGAAGGGAAAAATAGACAATACAATAATAGTAGGGGGCTTCAATAATGCACTATCTGAACTAAAAGATAGATCATTTGGACAGGAAATCAATAAGGAAACAATGACCTTAAACTATATGTTAGACCAAACTGACCTAAGATACATATACAAGCATTCCACCCTACAGCAGCAGAGTATACATTCTTCTCAAGTACACAAGGAAAATTCTCAGTATAGATCCTATGTTAGGTCAGAAAACATTTCTTCACAAATTTAAGAATATTGAAGTCATACCATGTATCTTTTCTGATCACACTGTTATGAATATAGAAAGCAATAACAAGAGGAAAACTGTAAAACTGAAATATGTGCAAATAAAATACATTCCTGAAAAACCAATGATTCAAAATGAAATCAAAAGGGAAATTAAAAAAATCTGGAAACAAACAAAAGTGATAACCCAACATACCAAGATTTCTCAAATAAACCAAAGCAGTTATAAGAGAGAAGTTTATAATTATATATGTCTACATTAAGGGAAAAAAAAAGAAAAAGAAAAAAGCACCTCAGAAAAACAATCCATCTTTACACTTCAAGAAACTATAAAACCAAAAATGGATCCAAATCTCTCCTAAGGCAAAAGAAATTAAAACAAAACTAAACAAATCAGAAGTAATTAAACTTAAAAGTTTTTGCAGATCCAAGAAAAAAAATTCAAGAAAACAAAAAAGACATCATAATGAATAGGAGAAATACTTGCAAACAATGTGGACAAAAAGGGTTTAATATGTAAAATATACAAATGACTCACACAATTCAATATAAAAATAAATAAATAAATAAATGACCAGAAGATGAAAATATACATATCGCCCAAAAGACATACCAAAAGCCAATAAGCACATAAAAAGTTCGACATGTCTATTCATTAGAGAAATGAAAATCAAAACCACAATAAAGTAGTATCATATCAGACCAGTTAGAAAGGCTATCACCAAAAAGTTTACAAATAATTAACTCTGTAGAGGATATGGAGAGAAAGTTAACCCTCTAACATTGTTAGTGGAAATGTAAACTGAAGCTGCCACTATGGAGAACAATATAGAGGCTCTTTAAATACGTAAAAGTAGAACTACCGTATTACCTGGAGAATCCACTCCTGGTACATATTAAAAAAAAAAAAACTAATTTGAAAAATCTACATGCACTCCAGTGTTCACAGCAGCACTATTTACAATGGGCAAGACATGGAAACAACCTAAGTGTGCATCAACAGATAAATGAATAATGAAGCAGTGTTATGGTACATGTCTTTGTGTTGTGAAAAAATACATATATTTCCTTGGAATATTTTCGGCCATAAAAGAGTGAAATAATGCCATTATGGCAATATGGATGGACCTAGAAATTGTAATATTAATAATATGATAATTTATATTAGTAAGTCAGACAAATATTTATATGAAACCACATATATATGCAATCTAATAATAATACATATGAATTTATAACAAAATAAAAACTGACAGAAAACAAACTTACAGTCATGAAGGGGAAAGGTGTGGGGGTGCATAAATTAGGGTTAAGAGATTAACCTATACAAAGTCCTACTGTAAAATAGATAGGCAGCAAGGTTTAGTGTATAGCAGAGGGAACTGTACTCAATAACTTGTAACAACCTAAAATGAAAAATTATCTGAAAAAAAAAACTGGATCACTTTTCTATACAAAAAATAGATGTGTATAAGAGACAGGAACATCACTGATATGATTTTGGCAAAAAAAAAATGAGCTAATAGTACAGTTTGTTGGTGACAGGTTTTTTTAAAAAACATTTCCATAGTCTGATCCAACTAGTATCATTAATTGGTTGGCCAAAAATGAGGTGAAAAAGCATTCAGTGCTCAAATTAGAGGAAACTGGAATTAACTAAAGTTAAACAGGACCTTTTATTATAAGGTTTCTCAGACTAATATATGTTTTGCATGTTTTTTGAGTGAGGGGAATTAGGTTTAATCTGGATAATATATTTAGCATAATCTTGACATAAAGTAGTTTTTCCCAAATGGTGTTTATTACAACTGCTATTACTGTAACTCCTGAATTTCTTGATGACTAAATGGATGATGGTATCATTCACTGAGTTTTGAAATAACCCAATATGTTTGTAAGGGAAATAGTTCTTTTGGGGACATGTTGAATGTTTTTGTTTTCCTGGACATTTTATTTTTTACTGAAGTATATAAGTGTGTGTACACACACACACACACACACACACTCTCTCTCTCTCTCTCTCTCTCTGGAGAAGGAAATGGCAACCCACTCCAGTATTCTTGCCTGGAGAATCCCATGGATGGAGGAGCCTGGTGGGCTACAGTCCATGAGGTCTCAAAGAGTTGGACACGACTGAGCGACTGCACTGCACTTCACTTCATATATTATATATATATATTTCACGTTCTTTTCCATTATGACTTCTTACAAGGTTATTGATTATAGTTCCCTGTGCTATAAGTAGGGCCTTGTTTATTTTATATATAGTAGTTTGTGTCTGCTAATCCCAAACTTTTATTCCTTGTCCCCTTTGGTAACCATAAATTTGTTTTCTATATCCATGAGTCTGTTTCTGTTTAATAAGTAACTTCATTTATATCATTTTTTAGATTCCACATATAAGTGACATGTTTATCTCTGTTTATAACTTCACTTAGTATGATAATCTCTTAAGTGCACCCATATTGCTGCAAATGACATTATTTCATTCTTTTTTATGGTCCCGTAGTATTCCATTGTATATATTTACCACACCATTTTTATCCATTCATCCATCAATGGACACAGGTTGCTGCCGTGTCTTGACTGTTGTCAGTCGTGCTCCTGTGAACATAGGGGTGAATATACCTTTTGAATTACAGTTTTGTCTGCACACACGCCCGGGGTGGGACTGCTGGATCATAAGGCAACTCTGTTTTCTGTTTTTGTTTTAAGGAACCTCCATACTGTTTGCATAGTGGCTGCACCGGTTTACATTCCAACCAACAGTATAGGAGGATTCCATTCTCTCCACACTCACTGCAGCATTTATTATTTGTAGACTCTTTAATTCTGACTGGCATAAGGTGATGATCTTCCTTTGTGGTGGCCCAAAAGTTCATTCAGGTTTCTCTGCAAGAGGTTACAAAAAATGCAAATGGATTTTTGGGCCAACACAGAGTTTTGATTTCCATTTCTCTAATGAAGTTGAGCATCTTTTCATGTGCCTCTTGGACATCTGTCAAAACATGCTGTGTTTTAAATGTGTTTGGAGCTTAGAAATTGAGGGGGGTGTCTAAAAGGCAATTAAATGTACAGACCTGGAACTTAATAGATAATGTACATGAGGATCCTAATATTTTAACTCACACATTAGATATACTACATAAATCGTACATATCTTGATTTTGACAATGATGAAGATGATTAAAAAGAACAATTGTCAAAGAGAATCAATAAGATATGGGTTTTTTGCTTTCTTTTCTCCCCAGAAAATTATTAGAGAAGTGCATAGAAGGAATACTAAGACAAAGCAAAACGAAATACTAAGATAGTTTTTCTGTATTTGTTTATTTGTAAATATATTTCATTTTGGAGAAGGAAATAGCAATCCACTCCAGTATCCTTGCCTGGAGAATCCCACGGACAGAGGAGCCTGGCAGGCTACAGTCCATGGGGTCGCAATTGTCAGACACAACTTAGCAACTAAACCACGTAATTCCTTTGGAATTCCAAAAAGGACTTGAAGCATATTGTTTATTTAAATTGAACTAAACCTTCTTTATTACCTTATGTGTAATTTCATATGAGGATGTCTACCTCGTAGTACAGAAATGGTCATAAACATGACTATGATTCGATCATGGTTATCACAATGGAAACAGTTTTTGCAGGTATGCCAAGAGGTCAGCAAATTTTGTAATATTTTTTGGTGAGGGTGTTGATGAATTGATATTTGTTTTGTGAAATAGCAGTAAAAAAAAANGGAAACAAACAAAAGTGATAACCCAACATACCAAGATTTCTCAAATAAACCAAAGCAGTTATAAGAGAGAAGTTTATAATTATATATGTCTACATTAAGGGAAAAAAAAAGAAAAAGAAAAAAGCACCTCAGAAAAACAATCCATCTTTACACTTCAAGAAACTATAAAACCAAAAATGGATCCAAATCTCTCCTAAGGCAAAAGAAATTAAAACAAAACTAAACAAATCAGAAGTAATTAAACTTAAAAGTTTTTGCAGATCCAAGAAAAAAAATTCAAGAAAACAAAAAAGACATCATAATGAATAGGAGAAATACTTGCAAACAATGTGGACAAAAAGGGTTTAATATGTAAAATATACAAATGACTCACACAATTCAATATAAAAATAAATAAATAAATAAATGACCAGAAGATGAAAATATACATATCGCCCAAAAGACATACCAAAAGCCAATAAGCACATAAAAAGTTCGACATGTCTATTCATTAGAGAAATGAAAATCAAAACCACAATAAAGTAGTATCATATCAGACCAGTTAGAAAGGCTATCACCAAAAAGTTTACAAATAATTAACTCTGTAGAGGATATGGAGAGAAAGTTAACCCTCTAACATTGTTAGTGGAAATGTAAACTGAAGCTGCCACTATGGAGAACAATATAGAGGCTCTTTAAATACGTAAAAGTAGAACTACCGTATTACCTGGAGAATCCACTCCTGGTACATATTAAAAAAAAAAAAAAACTAATTTGAAAAGCTACATGCACTCCAGTGTTCACAGCAGCACTATTTACAATGGGCAAGACATGGAAACAACCTAAGTGTGCATCAACAGATAAATGAATAATGAAGCAGTGTTATGGTACATGTCTTTGTGTTGTGAAAAAATACATATATATCCTTGGAATATTTTCGGCCATAAAAGAGTGAAATAATGCCATTAAGGTAATATGGATGGACCTAGAAATTGTAATATGAATAATATGATAATTTATATTAGTAAGTCAGACAAATATTTATATGAAACCACATATATATGCAATCTAATAATAATACATATGAATTTATAACAAAATAAAAACTGACAGAAAACAAACTTACAGTCATGAAGGGGAAAGGTGTGGGGGTGCATAAATTAGGGTTAAGAGATTAACCTATACAAAGTCCTACTGTAAAATAGATAGGCAGCAAGGTTTAGTGTATAGCAGAGGGAACTGTACTCAATAACTTGTAACAACCTAAAATGAAAAATTATCTGAAAAAAAAATTGGATCACTTTTCTATACATAACATTGTAAATTAACTATGTTTCAATTAAAAAAAATAAAGAGCAAACTAAGTCCAAAGTTTGCAAAGGGAGGAAAAAACAAAGATATAAAAAATAAATAAAACAGAGAACAGAAAAATAATAGAAAAAACCAGAAAGCAAGGGCTGTGTTTTAGTTTTGTTTTGTTTTTTCTTTAAAGATAAAATTGACAAATTTAGATAGGCTGAGGCAAAAGATAGTAAACTCAAATAAAATTAGAAATGCCTTATGAGAAATTATAATGATAACACAAAAATCCAAATGATAATAAGAGATTACTATGAACAACTATAATTACTATGCCAATGTCCTGGATGAACTATATGAAATGAACAAACTCCTAGAAACATATAATCTAGCAAGACTGCATCATGAAGTAATAGCAAACCTGAACAGACCAATATTAAGTAAAAATTTCAATCAGAAATCGAAGGAAAAAAAATGGCACACACACAAAAGTACTGGTCCTATTGATTTATGGGTGAATTCCAACAAAAATGCATATAAGAATCAATATAAACTTTCTCATACTTCTAAAAGTCACAAGAGGAGGAAATACGCTTAAACTCACTATTTTCCTTGGATAGATTTTTGAAATTTCCTTAGTTTGTTGAACCTGCATATGCAAACCCACAAATGTATTTATTGAAAAATATCCATGTATAGGTTCATCCACAAAGTTCAATGTTACCTGATTTTGATTCAAACAGTATCAACTTGGTTTCAATTTATTAGTATCTTTCTCAACTTCTTTCATCAAATTCTTATCATTTTTAATGCAAAAGTTTAATCAAAGGAGTATAGTACTGGCATAAGAATAGACATACAGATCAGTGAAAGAGAATATAGACCCCAGATAGAAACTCATACAATACTTTTAAGTAGAAACACACAATAGGGAAAATGTAGTCATTTTGGTAAATGGTGTTGGTAAAACTGGATATACACATGCCAAACAACAATATTGGGCTACTCACAAATACTAGCTCAAAATTGATTAAAATTTTAAACATAACCTTAAAATTTCTAGGAGGATGAAGCAAAAATTTCCTTGACTTTTATCTTGGCAATGATTTTTTTTTTTAATATATGATATCAAAAATAGAGGCAACAAGAGAAAAATAAACAAGTAGGATTGTATCAAATGAAAGTTTTGGCAAGGCAAAGGAAACCATCAAGAAAACTGAAAAGGCATCCTACAGAATGGGAGAAAATATTTGCAAGCCTCACATCTGACAAGAAGCTAAATATACAAAATATTGAAGAACTTATGAAACCTATATAAAAATAAAGGAATCCACTTAAGATGGGTAAAAATCCTGAATAGCTATTAAGAAAACATGAAAAGGGCCAAAACGTACATTTAAAGATGCTCTACACCACTAATCACCTGGGAAATGCAAATCAAAATGATAGTGAAATATCACTTTACAAATGTTAATATTAAGATTATCAAAAGTACAACAAATAATGGGCTTCCCTGGTAGCTCAGAGGTTAAAGTGTCTGCCTCCAATGCGGGAGACCTGGGTTCGATCCCTGGGTTGGGAAGATCCACTGGAGAAGGATATGGCAATCCACTCCAGTATTATTCTTGCCTGGAGAATCCCATGGGCGGAGAAGCCTAGTAGATTACAGTCCACGGGGTTGCAAAGAGTCGCACACGACTGAGCGACTTCACCTTCACCTTCACAACAAATAAGGTGTCTATGAGGTACCTAAGGATGGAAATGTAAATTGGTAAAGCCACTATGGAAAATAGGATTGAGGTTCACAGAAAAATTGAAAACAGAATAACACTGTATGACCCAGCTTCAAGATATACATCTGAAGGAAACAATAGATAGATATTTATGCTTCCATCTTCATTGATCTTCATTTCAGCATTATCCACAATAACCAAGATATGGAGATGTTCATCACCAGATAAATAAATAAAGAAGATAAAGATGGGTGTGTGTGCGTGTGTGTGAAATAGATGGGGAAACAGTGGAAACAGTGTCAGACTTTATTTTGGGGGGCTCCAAAATCACTGGAGATGGTGACTGCAGCCATAAAATTAAAAGATGCTTTCTCCTTGGAAGAAAAGTTATGACCAACCTAGATAGCATATTGAAAACAGAGACATTACTTTGCCAACAAAGGTCCGTATAGTCAAGGCTATGGTTTTTCCAGTGGTCATGTATGGATGTAAGAGTTGGACTGTGAAGAAAGCTGAGTGCCAAAGAATTGATGCTTTTGAACTGTGGTGTTGGAGAAGACTCTTGAGAGTCCTATGGACTGTAAGGAGATCCAACCAGTCCATTCTGAAGGAGATCAGCCCTGAATGTTCTTTGGGAAACGATGCTAAAGCTGAAACTCCAGTACTTTGGCCACCTCATGCGAAGAGCTGACTCACTGGAAAAGACTCTGATGCTGGGAGGGATTGGGAGCAGGAGGAGAACTGGACAACAGAGGATGAGATGGCTGGATGGCATCGCAGACTCGATGGACATGATGGGACAAATCATGTGATAAATTCCTGCCCACAAGACATAAGATATGTCTGTTGTAAAAATCATAAAATTTTATTTTTACCTTTAAATTAAATGGAAAAATTACTCCTTCCTGCTATTTGAATGAAAATATGACGCCCAAGACTGAAGCTACCTTTTAGTTATTTGTAAGTGCTCCCACAATTCCATAATTGTCTTTCCAAAGACCTGCCATTACTGAGAGCATAAAGACTACTAACCATTTTAATAGTATTACTTCATATAAGGAAGAGTGACATTTTCTTACCTAATTTATTTTAGAATTCACTTTATTTAAAAGATTATTCATTTATTTTAATATAAATTTATTTATTTTAATGGATGTTAATTACTTTACAATATTGTATTGGTTTTGCCATACATCAACATGAATCCACCACAGATATACATGTGTTCCCAATTATCCCTAACTGAACTAACAATCACAGTGGTAACTTTCCTATGTGTTTGCTTCCCATACAGTCACTCCAGAATCCACACCTCGACCTCAAGGGATACAGGTTTCACTTCTGTTTTTTAATCTATTATTTTACTTGATTTTATAATTATATAAGATTATAAAAAAATAAGCTTCTTACTAAAAATAAGCAAAAAGGAATTTCTATCAAAATAATTCAGTGAAAATTTGTTCCAAAAATCATTTCTAACTAAAAATAAAATATATTATCAAAATTTTACAAAATTTGCAAAACCTATCAATAAGTTTTCTCAGACTGACTTTATACCTTTTTTTTCCTGAAACAGAAAAATATTTCAATGTGATAAAACACTTTTACATATTTTAGCAATCCATTTAAAAATAAAATGCCATAGGAAAAGTCCACTGTGAAGCAAGATCTGGGCTGTATAATTTTAAACACATACATTCTAATACTTAAAATAACATTCTGTGTGGAATTTATTTTAACAGATATTTATTTCAAATTATTTGTCCAAGAGTCAGCTAAAATCTGAGAAAAATCTCTGTTCTTAATGAAGGCACAATGTAAGTGTGAGAGCTGGACTATAAAAAAAGGCTGCTGTTCTGTGCTGTGCTACACTTAGTCGTGTCTGACACTTTGCAACCCTGTGGACTGAGCCTGCCTGGCCTCTCTGTCCAGGGGGATCTTCCAGGCAAGAATGCTGGAGTGGGTTGCCATGTCCTCTCCTAGGGATCTTCTGANAGACTCGATGGACATGATGGGACAAATCATGTGATAAATTCCTGCCCACAAGACATAAGATATGTCTGTTGTAAAAATCATAAAATTTTATTTTTACCTTTAAATTAAATGGAAAAATTACTCCTTCCTGCTATTTGAATGAAAATATGACGCCCAAGACTGAAGCTACCTTTTAGTTATTTGTAAGTGCTCCCACAATTCCATAATTGTCTTTCCAAAGACCTGCCATTACTGAGAGCATAAAGACTACTAACCATTTTAATAGTATTACTTCATATAAGGAAGAGTGACATTTTCTTACCTAATTTATTTTAGAATTCACTTTATTTAAAAGATTATTCATTTATTTTAATATAAATTTATTTATTTTAATGGATGTTAATTACTTTACAATATTGTATTGGTTTTGCCATACATCAACATGAATCCACCACAGATATACATGTGTTCCCAATTATCCCTAACTGAACTAACAATCACAGTGGTAACTTTCCTATGTGTTTGCTTCCCATACAGTCACTCCAGAATCCACACCTCGACCTCAAGGGATACAGGTTTCACTTCTGTTTTTTAATCTATTATTTTACTTGATTTTATAATTGTATAAGATTATAAAAAAATAAGCTTCTTACTAAAAATAAGCAAAAAGGAATTTCTATCAAAATAATTCAGTGAAAATTTGTTCCAAAAATCATTTCTAACTAAAAATAAAATATATTATCAAAATTTTACAAAATTTGCAAAACCTATGAATAAGTTTTCTCAGACTGACTTTATACCTTTTTTTTTCTGAAACAGAAAAATATTTCAATGTGATAAAACACTTTTACATATTTTAGCAATCCATTTAAAAATAAAATGCCATAGGAAAAGTCCACTGTGAAGCAAGATCTGGGCTGTATAATTTTAAACACATACATTCTAATACTTAAAATAACATTCTGTGTGGAATTTATTTTAACAGATATTTATTTCAAATTATTTGTCCAAGAGTCAGCTAAAATCTGAGAAAAATCTCTGTTCTTAATGAAGGCACAATGTAAGTGTGAGAGCTGGACTATAAAAAAAGGCTGCTGTTCTGTGCTGTGCTACACTTAGTCGTGTCTGACACTTTGCAACCCTGTGGACTGAGCCTGCCTGGCCTCTCTGTCCAGGGGGATCTTCCAGGCAAGAATGCTGGAGTGGGTTGCCATGTCCTCTCCTAGGGATCTTCTGAACCCAGGGATCAAAGCCAGGTCTCCCACGTTACAGGCAGATGTTTCACCGACTGGAGCCATGAGTACTGAAGAACTGATGCTTTCCAACTGTGGTGCTGGAGAAGACTCTTGAGAGTCGCTTGGACAGCAAGGTGATCAAATCAGTCAATCCTAAAGGAAATAATCAACTCTGTTTTTTGGAAGGGCTGGTGGTAAAGCTTCAGCTCCAATACTTTGTCTACCTGATGCAAAGAGCTGACTCATTAGAAAAGACCCTAATGCTGGGAAAAACAGAAGATAGGAAGGGAACAGGAGGACAGAGGATGAGACTGTTGGATGGCATCACTGACTCAATGGACATGAGTTTGAACATACTCTGGGAGATGGTAAAGGACAGAGAAGCCTGGCATGCTGCAGTCCTTGAGGTCACAAAGAGTCGGGACATATTGAGTGACTGAACAACAACAACAACAACAAATTATAACACCTTGGTAAAGACCAAAGCCAGTGAAATCATTGTGTTAGATCTAGAGATGAAACAAGGAAGAAGCACTGGGGAATGCACTCTCCAAGGTAATGTCTAGCTGCCTTGATCAGGTTAAATAAGAATTCATGAAAATAATTCTCAGAAGGAACAATACTTATAAAATAATTAATGAAAGCATTAAAGGTATATATATATATATATATATGTATAATATCATTGCTGTTCACTACTTTTTAAAAATTATTTCCAAAGGATAAGGTGCCAGAAAGAAAGGGTGGATGAAAGAAAAATTCAGCTGAAAGACAGAATTACATGACATGAGAGAATATACTGTCTCTTATACACATCTCAAGAGTCTTCTCNTAATATCATTGCTGTTCACTACTTTTTAAAAATTATTTCCAAAGGATAAGGTGCCAGAAAGAAAGGGTGGATGAAAGAAAAATTCAGCTGAAAGACAGAATTACATGACATGAGAGAATATACGACTCAGATAGATATTCTCTAGGATTTGTCAGTTTCTGTAAGCAGAATTGACGTTGAATCACCCAATGGATATTAGCAATGATGCTAATAATCATACAACCAGAAAATTAAAGTAGTGCAACTTTAATTATAGTGGTATAATTATAGTGGTATAACCAAGTAGCACACAATTATATCATAGTTATTTTAATGAATCTATAATGTATATTAATGAAAAATTAAAAAAATAATTACATGTGATTAGATATTAGATATACACTTTAAATGAACAAAGATATCATCACAACTTTCCATAGATTTTTAACCTGAGACTTGCAAAAATTATTTGTTTATTTAAAAAGCTCAACATCTAAAATTTAAGAAAGATATTTGAAGATAAATGCAGATGATTTTCACAGAGAACACTGACAAGTTAGAACTATATCATATAGAAGAACAATGCTGACCTGAAAAAATGTTTTATATAATAGTAAAATTCAGTAGAATTTTACTGTATATTTAGGAACTCAAGCTGAACTATGGCTCACTTGGCAACTTTTTAAAAATCTTAATAGAAATGAAAGTTCAAATGTATAATGATCCTGAACTAAGGATGAACAGTAAATAATTGTATTCATTATTTGTTTTTCATATGAATGAAGAAAGCTTAAATCAGAATAGATTAGTTTGGCTTTTAGCCAGACTATGAATATGTGAAGATCCACTGCAAACACAAATATTAAGCAAGTTAAAAAGGAAGTACAGGAGAAGTATATAGAAAGAATTTATTTATTTTTTGAAAAATACAATTTTAAGGCTGTTCTGTATTTTCCCCATATCATTTATTTGAGTTTGCAAGTATTTTTCATTGAGTTTTCCCTCTGATGCCACCACATTCCAACAGTCATGTAGCACAGAAGTCTCAGAGTGGCAAATACAATACACTAAACAAACAAACACAAAAGACTTAGCTTTGTCTCCAGAGCTATCACTCTAGGGAAGATTATAATTAACTTCCAATGAATATTCAGGACTGATTACCTTTAGGACAGACTGGTTTAATCTTTCTGCTGTCTAAGGGACTCTTAAGAGTCTTCTTCAACACCACAGTTGCAAAGCATCAATTCTTTGGCACTCAGCCTTCTTGATGGTCCAACTTTCACACCTGTACATGACTACTGGAAAAACCAAAGCTTTGACTAAGGGGAACTTTGTTGACAATGTGATATCTTTAATATGCTCTCTAGGATTGTCACAGTTTTTCTTTCAAGGAGCAAACATCTAATTTCATGGCTTCAGTCACCACCTGCAGTGATTTTGAAGCCCAAGAAAATTAAGTCTGTCACTGTTCCATTTTTCCCCCATTTATTTGTCATAAAATGTTGGGACCAGATGCCATAGTCTTAGTTTTTTGAATTACGAGTTTTAAGAAAAAAATTTAATTCTCCTCTTTCACCTTCATTAAGAGGATTTTTAGTTCCTCTTTGCTTTCTGGCACTAGGATGGTATCATCTGCATATCTGAAGTTTTTTATATTCCTCCCAGCAATCTTGATTCCAGCTTGAGCTTCATTCAGCCTGGCATTTCACATAACATACTCTGCATATAATTTAAATAAGCAACATGACAATATATAGCCCTGACATATTCCTTTCCCAAGTTTGAACAAGTTCATTGTTCCCCATGGACTATAGCCTGCCAGGCTCCTATGTCCATGGAATTCTTCAGGCAAGAATACTGGAGTGGTAGCTATTCCCTTCTCCAGGGGATCTTCTTGACCCAGGATCAAAGTCAGGTCTCCCACATTGCAGATAGATTCTTTACCCTCTGAGACACTAGGGAACCCCATTCTGATTAATATCTTCAAATTCATCTTCAATTTTGTCAACCACGTTCCCGGTTTGTTAATCTAATGTTAAATTCCATAAACTGATTTTTAAATTTTAGTGATTAACTAAAAATTCTGTGTTTATTTTTCTCTAATTTGCTTTCTTTTTTGCCATGTTCATTCTTTCTTAGTTCTTTCCTTCAACAATATGCATAATTGATGAATTACAAACTAATAATTTTTATCTCTTGGAGATGGAATTATTATATGTTATTACTTCTGATTTCATAGTCACCAGTTTCATGGTGCTTTTTTATTTTTCTTAATTTTAGATTATCAACTCATAAATAAATCATTACTGGTTCACATCTGCAGAAAGTAGTCTACAGGTGAGAATTGAGGGTATGTTCCTCCACAGAGGACTGCTAAACCCAGTCTCTCTAAATTAATCCAGCAGCTTGCAGCTTCTTAGATTATATAATACTATATAAGGACTGTACAAGAATCAAAGAAACAGAAACACATAACAAAGTGGATCTATGTTTACATTTGAAGGTAGAAGCTTTTTTTGTTGTTCATTTGTTTTTTCTACTTAGATCTCAGTTTAAGAAAGACACATTTCCACAGTGTTTTCCTTGTTGACAACTGAATTTTTCTAGTCAAGGTTTTCACCAAATGCATATATTCTTAATTTTCTTCGTTTTATGTGGGGTTTTCTTTCAACTCTCTACCAAAGGCATCTACCTAAGACAGACCTACAACTATCTGCTATGATCTTTTTATTTAATGCTTTTGAAATTACTATTAAGCATCAATTTAACTCAGACAGAATAAACTCTCCATTATATTCATTAATTTTCTCAATAGCTAATGGTTTATTTCATATATTTGAAAATACATAAAATTTTTATTATTCATTTGATTTTTGCTAGTCCATTTTCTCCACCACCAAACCCACCATACGTACCTTCTGGTGGGAGCACCGAACTACCTATAATTGCTGACAGTATACACTTTACTGAAAATACTGCTGTTTTCATTTGTGAATAGATATCAGCACAAGTGACCGATATTACCGTAGAGATTGAAGGAGTAATATTTTTAAAATTCTAAACTTCAGTATCATAAATGAACAAGGAACTTTAAAAATACTAGATGATAGCATGAACATATTCAATGATTAATATATCTTTTAACATTTTCTGAAGTATATATATATAAACCTCACATGAAGGAATGGTTTAATTGACAGTCATATCAGTTCAGTGCAATACAAAGGTGCCCCAACAAGCAAGTTAAACTAATTTGCAAATGTAAACCATGTCCCTTTAAATTAGTTCACTAATACAGTTTTGGAGGGCAGTGTCAAGAACTAGAAGTCACTGGGATTCTTTATTAGCAGATCTCTTGGACAGGGTAAATAGCTTTAGACAGAATTGGATTGATTAGCCTGCCTTAGAATGCAGTGCAGCATAGCAAGCTCCAACTGTTTTTCATCTGGTAGATAAAGAGTGAAACATTTCCAGCAAGCTAGGTTTCTAATGAGAGCCAGAATGTCTCAGCCAATCAGCAAACTGAGGTTCACTAGCTGAGACACACATGTATTTATGTGAATCTTCCACTGCTAATTTAGACAGACTTTGGTGAAGCATGCAAAGAAGGAGGTAGTTAATTCAACAGAAAAATTAAAAAAATTAAATGCATCTATGTTAAAAAGCATTAAGAAAAATACTGAAGTAATAAAACACAAAACTTTTGAAATGTTGGAGTGGGAAGAATATAGAATTTTGTGACGTGTGTTTTAAGAGTGATATTTAATTTCCTGGATTCTTCACTATATTGTTTTTTCTCAATTGTCATCGTATCTAAAGCTCTGATTTTTCCTTTTAAAAATGTGATATAAGTATGTGGGGCTATCCAAGTTGCAAGGGAACATTATATTATCAGGACCTCATTAACCCCAAGAATATAATGAAAGTGACATGAGTGATGTCACAGGATTGTCAGGCACAGGACTGGAAAAAGTCAGTTTTCATTCCAATCCCAAAGAAAGGCAATGCCAAAGAATAGACAAACTACCGCACAACTGCACTCATTTCACATGCTAGCAAAGTAATGCTCAAAATTCTCCAAGCCAGGCTTCAGCGGTATGTAAACCATGAAGTTCCAGGTGAACCAGAGATAAAATGCCAACATCTGCTGGATCATAGAAAAAGCAAGATAATTCCTAATAAAACATTTATTTTTGCTTTATTGACTATGCCAAAGCCTTTGACTGTGTGAATCATAACAAACTGTGGAAAATTCTTCACGAGATGAGAATACCAGACCACCTGACCTGCCTCCTGAGAAATGTGTATGCAGGTGAAGAAGCAACAGTTAGAACTGTACATAGAACAACAGACTGATTTCAAATCAGGAAAGGAGTATGTTGAGGCTGTATATTGTTACCCTGCTTATTTAACGTATATGCATCATGTGAAATGCTGGGCTGGATGAAGCATAAACTAGAATCAAGATTTCCAGGAGAAATATCCATAACTTCAGATATGCAGATAGCACCACCCTCATGGCAGAAAGTGAAGAAGAACTACAGAGCCTCTTGATAAAAATGAAATAGGAGAGTGCAAAAGCTGACCTAAAACTCAAGATCAAAAAACTAAAACCATGGCATCCAGTCCCATCACTGCATGGCTGTGATGGGGAAACACATTCCTAAACACAGATGGGGAAACAATGGAATCAATGACAAACTTTACCTTTTTGGGCTCCAAAATCACTGCAGATAGTGACTGCAGCCATGAAATTAAAAGCACTTGATCCTTGGAAGGAACGCTATGACCAACCTAGACAGCATATTAAAAAGCAGAGACATCACTTTGTTAGCAAAGTCCATCTATTCAAAGCTATAGTTTTTCCAGCAGTCAAATATGGATGTGATAGTTGGACCATAAAGAAAGCTGAGCACCAAATAATTGATGCTTTTGAATTGTGGCATTGGAGAAGACTTTTGAGAGTCCCTTGGACTTCAAGAAGATCAAACCAGTCCATCCTAAAGGATGAATATACACTGGATGCACTGATGCTGAATCTGAATCTTTGATACTTTAGCCAACTGATGCGAAGAGCTGACTCATTGGAAAAGGCTCTGATGCTGAGAAAGATTGAGGACAGGATGAGAAGGGGACGACAGAGGATGAGATGATTGGATAGTATCACTGACTCGAGGGATATGGTTTTGAGCAAGCTCCAGGAGTGACGGACAGGGAAGCCTGGCATGCTGCAGTCCATGAGGTTGCAAAGAGTCGGGATACAACTGAACAACTGAGCTGTGTTAAATGTTTGATATGCTTTTTGGCCTGTGATATGTCTTTCATGTACACTGAGTAATTTTTATTTAATACAGATTACTATGTAGAATTATAATAATTATGGTCATGTGTGAATAAGCCATATGTCAACTTTGACTGCTGCTGCTAAGTCACTTCAGTCGTGTCTGACTCTGTGTGACCCCATAGACGGCAGCCCACCAGGCTTCCTTGTCTCTGGGATTCTCCAGGCAAGAACACTGGAGTGGGTTGCCATTTCCAGATATTTATTAGCTAGGATGATCATGGGTGGTAAGGTATGGAATCTTGTAAAGTGTGCATAACATTGCTTCTGTGATAATGGCTCTTTTGAAAATTAATGAAAGTAAGGTATATGGAGTATATATTGAAATGTTTATGGCATACAAGGTATTCAGTATTGCATCTTCATTATTCTCATATCTCTATATCAAATTTGCCTTCAAGAACATAAGATTTTAAAACAGTATATTATAAAGATATCTCAGATTTCTATGAAGTAACTCACTTTCTAGAAAATGTATCATAGTGGAAAAAAGGATTTTGGAATAGGACATACTGTTTTCCATATTCACTGTTTATATTATTTAATTCCCTACATCATCTTCAATAGTATATCATACATGTAACACTCAGGGTTGTAATTGAAATTGTAACTGAAAGCTTTGCCTAGTGCTAATACACAGTGAACACATAATAAATATCATACTGGGTGACATCTTTAACCCCTCTAAATATTTTCATTTAATAACAATAGATTCTTGTTCTGCAAAGAAAACCATTGTCAGTATATGGAGGGACAATCTGAGTTAATATTGAAGTCAGCCAGATTCCTGAGTCTGAACACAAATGTTTGTTTATGTCTTTGTATACAAACAGCTTATATGAAATATCACTCATTGGGATACATGCTAAAGTTCATATCTGTCTCCATGAAAAACTTACCTCAATAATTTTTACTTCTCTTCCTTATAAATCATTTATGGATTTACCTGACTGCATTCTGTTGCAGTGATCCAGAGACATTTTATAAACCCTTTCTTGGTTTTATAAATACATCAGTAGAGAAAACTAGTCAACTTTAAGCCATGTATACATCACAGTTCCTAATATTGTTTTATTTTTTAACATACAATTTTTTACCTGTGATACATACTGGTTTTCAGAGACCTTATTTAAAATTGGAATCAAAGAAGCCAAACTTCCCTTTGGTTAAACATCAGTCCTTCCACTATGCCTGGAGGCATTATAAATAAAGCTCTGTACTGCAAATAGCAAATATTATTTTGCTATCTGAAATGAGACAGTAAAAAAAAAGGAAACATGTCTTTTATTGTCATGAACTACAAACACAAAGTCCCAGAAAGAAAACAACCATGTCAGCACAATTCGAGAGAGAAAACCACAGGCTGTCACTGGTCTTTCCAGAGCAATGTGGTAATGACAGTGAGCAACACTTCTAAAAGGAACATTACCAGCAGAGTGAGCCTCAATGGTGTAAGTGCATGCCCTGAAGAGGTTAAATCTAGCATCAAAATCCAGGAAATTATAAAATATAGACCTTGAGAGGTGATAATTATTATGAAGCTGGAATATTAGTATTCAAACACTATGGGTGCAGTACATAAAGAGTCAAATGACAGAAGTGGTTATTTCACAGTAGAAGAAATACTACTGGTTAACAAGTATAGGGAAAAAATGTCTGGCTTAAAATTTTTTAAAAATTAAACTTCTCATAGGGTATAGGGGCTGCATCTAATACAAAAGATCCCGCCATAATACACAGAACAATATAATGCATGTTATTCCATCTATAAGATTAGTAAATACTTTCAAAATGATGACATGTATGTCGCTGTAGTAAGTGCGGCCCTTCATACTTGAGTCATAATGTTTTAATCAGTCAAATGAAAATGGACAGCAATAGAAATATATATGTAAGATATTTTTTAAGTTTGTATAATTTGTTCTAATAATTACAATTCTGTAGGTCTCCTTTTTTTGTAATAATCTTAATTACAAAATAATTACATGCAAAGATTTTGATTATAGTGCTATTTCTTTATTGGAAGATATTAGAAATGTAAAAAATATTTTATAAAAGTAGAATGATTAATTTACGTCATAAAACTTGATAGAATCATAGTCCTGAAAATTATATTATGAAGATTATACGTGTGTATATACGTATTCATACTCAAACATTTCTTAAACAGGGCTTTTATTCTATAATTAATGCTACTGCTGCTGCTGCTATGTCGCTTCAGTTGTGTCCAACTCTGTGTGACCCCATAGATGACAGCCCACCAGGCTCCCCCGTCCCTAGGATTCTCCAGGCAAGAATACTGGAGTGGGTTGCCATTTCCTTCTCTGAATGCTACTGCTATTGGTATACTAATAGATAAAACTTATTAAGCAGCTAAAATTTCTCAGACATCCTTCAAACAATTTATATTTAATATTACATATAATTCTCCTTGGGGCTTCTCAGATTGCACTAGNGATTCTCCAGGCAAGAATACTGGAGTGGGTTGCCATTTCCTTCTCTGAATGCTACTGCTATTGGTATACTAATAGATAAAACTTATTAAGCAGCTAAAATTTCTCAGACATCCTTCAAACAATTTATATTTAATATTACATATAATTCTCCTTGGGGCTTCTCAGATTGCACTAGAGGTAAATAACCCACATGCCAATGCAAGAGACATAAGAGAAAGGGATTCAATCCGTGGATGTGGAAGATCCCCTGAAGGAGGGGATGGCAACCCATTCCAGTATTTTTGTCTGGGGAATTCTATGGACAAAGGAGCCTGGAGGGCTACAGTTCATAGAGTTGCAGAGTCAGACACAACTGAAGCAACTTAGCATGTGTGCATGCCTAATTCTCATCATAACCGTATAATGTAAGTCCCATATCACAGATAAAAGAAAGTCACAAATAGTTGATCTGAGAGTTGAATCTATACAATTGAATTATTTCAAATTGAAGTAATTAGGTTTGGATAACATCATGAGATTGGAGCCCTTCTGATGTAATTAGTGCCTTTACAAGAGGAAGAGACACCAGAGCTCTCTTTACCTGCTAGAATACAAGAAGGCAGTCATCTACAAGTCAGGAATAAAACTTTCACCAGAACTCAATCATGGTGGCAAANATTATTTTCTCCCATTCTGAAGGCTGTCTTTTCACCTTGCTTATAGTATCCTTTGTTGTGAAGAAGCTTTTAATTTTAGTTAGATCCCATTTGTTTATTTTTGCTTTTATTTCCAGTATTCTGGGAGGTGGGTCATAGAGGATCCTGCTATGATTTATGTCAGAGAATGTTTTGCCTATGTTCTTCTCTAGGAGTTTTATAGTTTCTGGTTTTACATTTAGATCTTTAATCCATTTTGAGTTTATTTTGGTGTATGGTGTTGAGAATCATCTACAAGGCGGTAAAGAAAATTTACTGTTTCTTCTTTTCTCTCAATGTTAATGTGCATGAATCAACTTGGAGGATAAAATCAAATAAGTGATAGCCTTCACAGGATTAAAAAAAGAATCAGTGTTTAAGTGCTGCATCTCAGATTTTCCCTCAGTCTATCTAGAACCACCTCCCTCAGAATTACAGGAATCATTAGCTCCTCTTACCCCCCGAGTCAGTTTTCTTTCTTTCTAGAATATTCTTAGGTATAAAGGCAAAGACATGTTCATGGCATAATCACTTCTGTTTTTATTGTGAAAATTTAAAAACACTGAGATATGCTTTTAATGTCTCCTTTGGAAATTTAACATATACTTAACTCTCTCAACGTAAATTTCCTAATTTGAATTCAACAGGAAATCTTAACAGAGACAACATNATTGGGTCATTTATTTTTCTGGAATTGAGCTGCAGGAGTTGCTTGTATGTTTTTGAGATCAGTTGTCAGTTTCTTCATTTACTATTATTTTCTCCCATTCTGAAGGCTGTCTTTTCACCTTGCTTATAGTATCCTTTGTTGTGAAGAAGCTTTTAATTTTAGTTAGATCCCATTTGTTTATTTTTGCTTTTATTTCCAGTATTCTGGGAGGTGGGTCATAGAGGATCCTGCTATGATTTATGTCAGAGAATGTTTTGCCTATGTTCTTCTCTAGGAGTTTTATAGTTTCTGGTTTTACATTTAGATCTTTAATCCATTTTGAGTTTATTTTGGTGTATGGTGTTGAGAATCATCTACAAGGCGGTAAAGAAAATTTACTGTTTCTTCTTTTCTCTCAATGTTAATGTGCATGAATCAACTTGGAGGATAAAATCAAATAAGTGATAGCCTTCACAGGATTAAAAAAAGAATCAGTGTTTAAGTGCTGCATCTCAGATTTTCCCTCAGTCTATCTAGAACCACCTCCCTCAGAATTACAGGAATCATTAGCTCCTCTTACCCCCCGAGTCAGTTTTCTTTCTTTCTAGAATATTCTTAGGTATAAAGGCAAAGACATGTTCATGGCATAATCACTTCTGTTTTTATTGTGAAAATTTAAAAACACTGAGATATGCTTTTAATGTCTCCTTTGGAAATTTAACATATACTTAACTCTCTCAACGTAAATTTCCTAATTTGAATTCAACAGGAAATCTTAACAGAGACAACATTCTTCAAATGTTGTTGTAAATTACTTCCTCTTAAAAAGTCAATAATAAGGATGTAATCCCTGAAAAGGATATACTGGGATATATTTCTGTTAATATTAATTTTAATTTTAACTAACATATTTTGAAAAATAAATATTTGTATTACTGAATATATATATATATAAACATATAAATATATATTATCATAGCTTAGTAATTATTGGAAATATTTCTTTCAGCAGTCACATTGAAATGGTATGTGCCTGCTTTATTGGAATAACATCAATACATCCTTTAATGTTAAGTCACATAGTACAGATTTATTTCTAAGACTGTGTGCACTTCACCATTGTCACATAGTATAAAACATCTGAAATAGAGGAAAGAAATTATTGAAATAAATCTAATTTAGGTGAAATATAATTAAATAAAAAATAGTATTTCTTAGAAATTAAAGGATAAGTTTGCACTAGCTATTTTTATACAAACTCTTAATGACAAAATTTCAAAGTAAGTTGACAAATCAAAGAATTGTGATTTAGAGTTTAAAAAGTAAAATCACTGATTGTGATTATGCAAACTACAATTATAGAGGTGGGTGTTCAAAGCATACTTTCCAGAAACAAGTAATCCTAGCTTGAACTGTGACACAGAAATTTAGTTTTGTGATCTTGGGAAATACAGTTAGTTTCTCTGTGTCTTAGTTTCTTATGTGCTAGTGGATTAATAATAACAGCTACAATATAAAGTTGAAGTGAGAAGTAAGTAAGTTTTCATGTGTACACCTTGGAGGATGGACAGTAACATAAGTACCATATATTTTGTGTTATTTAAAAATATGATCACAGACTCTTTGTTGTACCTATATTGAATGCCACAACTCTCCTCCATTTGAATGTTAACTGTTACTTAATAACTTGTTTCTAACAACAACATTTGGGAGAAATGGCTGAGTATGTGACGTCTCAGGGCAGGTTATAAAAGACACTGAGTTATTTATTACTCTTCTTGCTTGTAGCACTTATTGAGGTAAATTGCTGCAGCATCACTTNACTTGTTTCTAACAACAACATTTGGGAGAAATGGCTGAGTATGTGACGTCTCAGGGTAGGTTATAAAAGACACTGAGTTATTTATTGCTCTTCTTGCTTGTAGCACTTATTGAGGTAAATTGCTGCAGCATCACTTGGACACTAATACAAGCCTAACAAAAGGTTCTGGAGTCCTCCAAAAAACAATCCACAAGGAACAGAGGTGACTTGCTGACAGCTATGTGAATGAGTGAGTCATCATGAAGGTGAACCTTCCATTATGGCAAGCCTCTGGACCACTGCAGTTCCAGCCAACACCTAGACAACTTCATGAGAAACTAAAGTCTCATACTGTGGTAATAAATATATGCTGTTTCAGCCTGCTAAAAGTTTTCAGGTTGTTAACCCAAACTAGATAACCAAAACAAGTTTCAGTTATCATTATTGAGTCTATACTGCATTAATAATAATAACTGACACTTGTGATGCTGTGAAAGTGCTGCACTCAATATGCCAGCAAATTTGGGAAACTCAGCAGTGGCCACAGGACTGGAAAAGGTCAGTTTTCATTCCAATCCAAAGAAAGGCAATGCAAAAGAATGCTCAAACTACAGCACAATTGCACTCTTTTCACACGCTACTAAAGTAATGCTCAAAATTCTCCAAGCCAGGCTTCAGCAATACATGAACCATGAACTTCCAGATGTTCAAGCTGGTTTTAAAAAAGGCAGAGGAACCAGAGATCAAATTGCCAACATTTGCTGGATCATCGAAAAAGCAACAGAGTTCCAGTAAAACATCTATTTCTGCTTTATTGACTATGCCAAAGTCTTTGACTGTATGGATTACAATAAACTGGAAAATTATGAAAGAGATGGGAATACCAGACCACCTGACCTGCCTCTTGAGAAACCTATATGCAGGTCAGGAAGCAATAGTTGGAACTGGGCATGGAACAACAGACTGGTTCCAAATAGGAAAAGGAGTACGTCAAGGCTGTATATCGTCACCCTGCTTATTTTAACTTATATGCAGAGTACATCATGAAAAACACTGGACTGGAATAGGCACAAGCTGGAATCAAGGTTGTCGGGAGAAATATCAATAACCTCAGATATGCAGATGACAACACCCTTATGGCAGAAAGTGAAGAAGAACTAAAGAGCCTCTTGATGAAAGTAAAAGAAGAGAGTGAAAAAGTTGACTTAAAGCTCAACATTCAGAAAACGATCAAGGCACCCAGTCCCATCACTTCATGATAAATAGATGAGTAAACAGTGGAAACAGTGGCTGACTTTATTTTTCTGGGCTCCAAAATCACTGCAGATGGTAACTGCAGCCAAGAAATTAAAAGACACTGCTCCTTGGAAGGAAAGTTATGACCAACCTAGACACCAGACTAAAAAGCAGAGATGTTACTTTGCCAACAAAGATCCGTCTAGTCAAGGCTATGGTTTTTCCAGTACTCATGTATGGATGTTAGAGTTGAGACTGTAAAGAAAGCTGAAAACTGAAGAAATGATGCTTTTGAACTGTGATGTTAAAGAAGACTCTTGAGAGTCCCTTGTACTGCAAGGATGTCCAGCCAATCCATCCTATAGGAAATCAGTCCTGGGTGTTCATTGGAAGCACTGATGTTGAAGCTGAAACTCCAATACTTTGGCCATCTGATGTGAAGAGCTGACTCTTTGAAAAGACCCTGATGCTGGGAAAGATTAAGGGCAGGAAGAGAATGGGACAATAGAGGATGAGATGGTTGGATGGCATCAGTGACTCAATGGGCATGAGTTTTGGTAAAGTCCAGGAGTTGGTGATGGACAGGGAGGCCTAGCGTGCTGCGGTTTATGGGTTTGCAAAGAGTCAGATACAACTGAGCAACTGAACTGAACTGAATACTGCATTAAAGCATTATTTAAAGGTGAATACATTATGTTAATGTTTTTCCCACACCACAGATGAAACTGTTTCTGATGTGTTTTTTAATATAAATTTATTCATTTTAATTGGAGGCTAATTACTTTATAATATTGTATTGGTTTTGCCATACATCAACATATAACAAATGAAAAGTTACATTAATTTTTTTTAGAATGAAAACATTAACATAATACTGATTTAAGTCTACTGTTTTGTTTACTAAGTGTTTTTACCAAATATTTAAAACAAATATAAAATGTAGCTTTTCCATTGTTTTATTTAACTTGAGCAATTACTTAAGTGCTTCCAGTTCAGAATTCAAGAGTCTAATGAAATTAATTTTGTTATAAGATACATATTTTTATTATAACATAAAATGATTTTTGTTATTGATAAGTCATTTTAGAAATGGGAATTATACCAGGTAAATTCTAACACTTCATGCACTCTTTCACCCAGCCTTGTAGCAAATATTTTTCATATTACATACATAGTTCTAACCTACTGAATATGTAATGGTGAAGAAGACAAACATTATTGCTTGCCTTAGGGAGCTTACATTCTAGAAAAATATGCTGGTAACAACTCTGATTGTCATCTTTATGATACACAAAGCTTTTATTGGATCACTGCTATCATAATGAATAGGAAAATGCACTCTGTGCAGAGTCCCTGTCTCACAGAGATAATTTGTATGATACATTGACTAGAAGAGAGCCATAAAGACAGTATGGTACCACCTTTCGGACTGAATCTGAATTTAGCATTTTCTAAAAATATATATATAATAGCTGATAGACATAATAGAAATTCTGGGAGAGAATTTCTGCTCCTAAATCCCTATTATATCTCCATCTTAATTCACAAATTCCTATTAACATAAAAAATCAATGTTATAAAATTTAAGATGACAGCTGTGGGTAAAGTTCTTATGTAAACTTACATACTCAAGGGAAAAACTCATACATTTAGAGTACTAACAGTGATATTAGGAGCAAGGCAGGAGATGGATCAAGGACTCTGACTTACAGATAGGCTCAGACTGATAAGCTGAGGAAGATGCTGAAAAATTATTTGACAGACAAATTTTTTCAGAATCATAGCAAAAAGTGAAGAGATATATATATACTTACAGAGAAGAACTTTATAGATTACTTTGGAAATTTTTTTGGAACACATACTCTTACTGTTAAAATAGTGTTATTAACATTACTATTAACACTATGGAAGTAATAAATAG
>SJYW01042273.1:386564-397552 GCA_006410735.1 Raphicerus campestris | reverse complement strand
TCATGTTTGGAAGCTCATGTACACCCGTGGCAGATTCATGTCAATGTATGCCAAAACCAATACTGTACTGTAAAGTAAAATATAGTAAAAAAAAAATTAAAAAAAGAAAGAAAAATGATCAAAGGTTATGAATAAACACTTAAAAGAACATCAAATTCAAAGTGCCAACATTACAGTAAAGCATGCACAAGCTTACCAGTAGCCTAGAAAATGAAAACTATAATAATAACTTATTTCTTAAAACATGAATCCAGAAAAAATAAACAAAAACTATAATGTGCATTGATTTTAGAAAAGGAGAGTGAAATGTATTTTCATTCACTGTTACTAGAAATGTGAAATGTTACAGTAATTTCAAGTTCATTGAAAACCTCTGTTATGTTTTAGAATGTATGTAACAGAGAGAAACAGACATATTTATTTTAATCAAATCTCAACAGTTCTTATCCTTAGAATCTGTACCCCAGATTTAAAAATATTATGGTTCAGGGAGAAACATTTCAAAATAAAGAATTCTGAATAATAGAGAAACATATGACATGTTTGTGCCATATGTCAGTAACAAGCGAATTACAACTANATTTATTTTAATCAAATCTCAACAGTTCTTATCCTTAGAATCTGTACCCCAGATTTAAAAATATTATGGTTCAGGGAGAAAACATTTCAAAATAAAGAATTCTGAATAATAGAGAAACATATGACATGTTTGTGCCATATGTCAGTAACAAGCAAATTACAACTATACCAAATCACTACTGAAGATAAATATATTAAGTAATAAGTCACAAAGAAAGCACAATTAGTATGATTTAATCTTTTAAGCAAAAAACTGATTATTTTCCAAAACCTAGTATATGCATATTATATAAATGTTTATGTAAAAATGCCTTCATATATGTGTATAGAATCTTAGGAATAGGTGCATAGACGAAAAATACTAGACTGTTAACTTGGAAAAGAAGGGGCATGCACAGAAAAGCACAAATATGTGATTATACTTATTCAAGAAAAAATATGTAGATTGATATATAATTTGTTTGCATAGCCAACAAAATACACAAATGCATTATATTTAATGTGCACATATCATGTAAGCACATGCCATAATATGTGCAGGGACTCTTTGTGGTACTATATTTACACTCATTCATATTATTTATTGTGTTAAATTTAAAAGCAACTTGTTACATCATAACTTGAACATAATAGTACGTTTTTTATTAAATTGTTCTATTATTATGTTATACTCCAGCCATAAATATTTAATTCCAGAAGGTACAGGTGTTAATTTTTTGGAGGAAAATAAGTATCTTCTTAGATACAGTAACTTTACAATCTGAAATCTACCTGAGAACATGCTTTTGGTGATTAGAAACAATTATATTTGAGTGTCTTTTCTGTTTTCCAAAATGCAATTCCATCTACTAATAGTATACACAGTGAAATTTGATTCACTTCTGAATTATTTGTCTGTAATTCAGATTAGCAAAAATAAACAACAACAACAAAAATATCCTGTATACAGATATTCATATCCTATTTGGCACTGCATTACCATTGTTATAAATCAGGGTATATTTATATATTGATCTGAATCAATCTAAATTTTAAACTAATTTTAAACTACTTTCTGGATGTCCAGAGATGGGAAATCTTTTTATAAATTAAAAAATTCCTACCTGGTAATCAAAAAGAGTATGCCTAAAATACTCATCCATAAACAAAACTAAATCTAATGTGTAATATGATGCCACAAGCACAATAAATAATAAGTAATATATGTCTCATGATAAACTGTTCCGAATATATTGATACTATGTTGTCTGTGTTGTCTGAACATAGATACAAAAGTTTAAGATTGTTTTCACCTGAATTTGGTATTAGCATTTAGTGAGAATTTAAATTTAAAATATTCAAGAAGAGAAAGAGCATGATACCATAGCCTTCCCTTATCTGCAGGGGTTACATTTAAAGGACTCCACTGGATGCTTGACAGCTTCCCTGGTGATTCAGCTGGTAAACAATCCATGACTCCAGTATACTTGCTTAGGAAATCCCATGGAGAGATGAGCCTGTCAGGCTACAGTCCATGGGGTCACAAGAGACAGATACGACTTAGCGACTAAACCATCAGCGGATGCCTGTAACCACAGACAGTACAGAACTGTATAGATAGTACATATGCTTCTGACACATAGATACCTAGGATAAAGTCTAGTTTATAAATTAGGCACAGTAAGAGAGAATCCAAATTGTCTTCATCACTATTCTTGATATTCTGGGAGACTACAAAGTAAAATAAGGGTTACTCGGTCACAAGCACTGTGGTATGAGGAACGGTAGACCCGATGACCTGAGTGGACCAAGTGGCCAAGATGGCTACTTGGTGACTCACAGATAGGGAGCATACACAGTGTGGGTATGCTGTACAAAGAGATGATTCACATGCCAAGAGGGATAAAGTAGGATGAGGTGAAATTTCATCATATGAATCAGAACAGTGCATAATTTTAAGTTTATATATGTTATGTGAAGTCACTCAGTCTGTATGACTCTGTGACCCCATGGACTATAGCCTACCAGGCTCCTCTGTCCATGGGATTTTCCAGGCAGGAGTACTGGAATGGGTTGCTATTTCCTTCTCCAGCAGATCTTCCTGACCCAGGGATCAAACCTGGGTCTCCCACATTGTAGGCTTACACTTTACTGTCTGAGCCACCAGGGAAGCCAAATTTTAAGTTTATTTTTTGTTTATATTTGGAATTTTCCATTTAANCATGGGGTCGCTAAGAGTCGGATACAACTGAACGACTTCACTTTCACTTTTCACTTTCATGCATCTGTCTCTTATACACATCTAGATGTGTATAAGAGACAGGCATGATACCATAGCCTTCCCTTATCTGCAGGGGTTACATTTAAAGGACTCCACTGGATGCTTGACAGCTTCCCTGGTGATTCAGCTGGTAAACAATCCATGACTCCAGTATACTTGCTTAGGAAATCCCATGGAGAGATGAGCCTGTCAGGCTACAGTCCATGGGGTCACAAGAGACAGATACGACTTAGCGACTAAACCATCAGCGGATGCCTGTAACCACAGACAGTACAGAACTGTATAGATAGTACATATGCTTCTGACACATAGATACCTAGGATAAAGTCTAGTTTATAAATTAGGCACAGTAAGAGAGAATCCAAATTGTCTTCATCACTATTCTTGATATTCTGGGAGACTATAAAGTAAAATAAGGGTTACTCGGTCACAAGCACTGTGGTATGAGGAACGGTAGACCCGATGACCTGAGTGGACCAAGTGGCCAAGATGGCTACTTGGTGACTCACAGATAGGGAGCATACACAGTGTGGGTATGCTGTACAAAGAGATGATTCACATGCCAAGAGGGATAAAGTAGGATGAGGTGAAATTTCATCATATGAATCAGAACAGTGCATAATTTTAAGTTTATATATGTTATGTGAAGTCACTCAGTCNATTTTCCAAAACCTAGTATATGCATATTATATAAATGTTTATGTAAAAATGCCTTCATATATGTGTATAGAATCTTAGGAATAGGTGCATAGACGAAAAATACTAGACTGTTAACTTGGAAAAGAAGGGGCATGCACAGAAAAGCACAAATATGTGATTATACTTATTCAAGAAAAAATATGTAGATTGATATATAATTTGTTTGCATAGCCAACAAAATACACAAATGCATTATATTTAATGTGCACATATCATGTAAGCACATGCCATAATATGTGCAGGGACTCTTTGTGGTACTATATTTACACTCATTCATATTATTTATTGTGTTAAATTTAAAAGCAACTTGTTACATCATAACTTGAACATAATAGTACGTTTTTTATTAAATTGTTCTATTATTATGTTATACTCCAGCCATAAATATTTAATTCCAGAAGGTACAGGTGTTAATTTTTTGGAGGAAAATAAGTATCTTCTTAGATACAGTAACTTTACAATCTGAAATCTACCTGAGAACATGCTTTTGGTGATTAGAAACAATTATATTTGAGTGTCTTTTCTGTTTTCCAAAATGCAATTTCATCTACTAATAGTATACACAGTGAAATTTGATTCACTTCTGAATTATTTGTCTGTAATTCAGATTAGCAAAAATAAACAACAACAACAAAAATATCCTGTATACAGATATTCATATCCTATTTGGCACTGCATTACCATTGTTATAAATCAGGGTATATTTATATATTGATCTGAATCAATCTAAATTTTAAACTAATTTTAAACTACTTTCTGGATGTCCAGAGATGGGAAATCTTTTTATAAATTAAAAAATTCCTACCTGGTAATCAAAAAGAGTATGCCTAAAATACTCATCCATAAACAAAACTAAATCTAATGTGTGATATGATGCCACAAGCACAATAAATAATAAGTAATATATGTCTCATGATAAACTGTTCCGAATATATTGATACTATGTTGTCTGTGTTGTCTGAATATAGATACAAAAGTTTAAGATTGTTTTCACCTGAATTTGGTATTAGCATTTAGTGAGAATTTAAATTTAAAATATTCAAGAAGAGAAAGAGCATGATACCATAGCCTTCCCTTATCTGCAGGGGTTACATTTAAAGGACTCCACTGGATGCTTGACAGCTTCCCTGGTGATTCAGCTGGTAAACAATCCATGACTCCAGTATACTTGCTTAGGAAATCCCATGGAGAGATGAGCCTGTCAGGCTACAGTCCATGGGGTCACAAGAGACAGATACGACTTAGCGACTAAACCATCAGCGGATGCCTGTAACCACAGACAGTACAGAACTGTATAGATAGTACATATGCTTCTGACACATAGATACCTAGGATAAAGTCTAGTTTATAAATTAGGCACAGTAAGAGAGAATCCAAATTGTCTTCATCACTATTCTTGATATTCTGGGAGACTATAAAGTAAAATAAGGGTTACTCGGTCACAAGCACTGTGGTATGAGGAACGGTAGACCCGATGACCTGAGTGGACCAAGTGGCCAAGATGGCTACTTGGTGACTCACAGATAGGGAGCATACACAGTGTGGGTATGCTGTACAAAGAGATGATTCACATGCCAAGAGGGATAAAGTAGGATGAGGTGAAATTTCATCATATGAATCAGAACAGTGCATAATTTTAAGTTTATATATGTTATGTGAAGTCACTCAGTCGTGTATGACTCTGTGACCCCATGGACTATAGCCTACCAGGCTCCTCTGTCCATGGGATTTTCCAGGCAGGAGTACTGGAATGGGTTGCTATTTCCTTCTCCAGCAGATCTTCCTGACCCAGGGATCAAACCTGGGTCTCCCACATTGTAGGCTTACACTTTACTGTCTGAGCCACCAGGGAAGCCAAATTTTAAGTTTATTTTTTGTTTATATTTGGAATTTTCCATTTAATATTTTTGTACTATAGCTGACCACAGGTAACTAAAAACTTGGAAAGCAAAACTAGACCTGAAGGGGAACTATCATCTAGCAAAAATGTAAGATTTAAATTTGGTATGTTTCCATTATATCTTTGCTGGACCTTTAATGAGTCAACCTCTCACATCTCTCTGTAACACAGAAATGACACTTCTTTCAAAAACTTGAGTTTAAAAATATAATGTGATGTACTTGATGATTATTTCATAGATATTATAGCACAACAGATAATTACAATTATGATTTTCATATACTTCTTCTTATATTTTTTTCAAAAAATTGAATTCTTCATTCCTTTACAGGACTGTCTCTTAAAGCTCTGCCCCTAAGGTCACATGCATTCTACTCCTATGCAGACATAAATAGTTAAGATGATAATTGCAAGATGGTCTTCATGCAACTCTCTTTAGGTTCAGAAATGAGTAAATTTTTTTCAATTACTTTACTTAAAATCCACACCTCTTAAGACAGAATCAGAGAAGTATAACAACTTTAATATTAGGAACAAAAAATATAAAGGAATCAGGACTTTGGCCCATCAAAAAATCTATAAAAATCAATAATATCCTTTCTGGCCTCATCAACCTCATTAAAGTGTTCTCATCCTGACATTCCATCTGCTTTAACACATGTTTATAGCTCCTTTTAACATATATATTTAGTAATTGGTAGTTTAGTAAACCAGAACACTGATAGATTAGTAAAAAAGAACATTATTTTAATGCAATTTGCAGAAATGATTCTTTATTCTCCACTCATCTACAATTAGATTGTACTTTCTTGAGCAGTTCTCTTAACCTGTAATAGGTCACTTAGTCTTAAGTAAAAGGATTGTTTTATCTTGCTTTATACCTATGAAACACTTTTTTTTTTAAGCAAATATGTGTGAAAAGCAGTAGTGAAAATAATAGAGGTATTAAAAACAAACTAAATAAAAGGAGAATACAAACAAATTTGCCCAATTCCCTCAGATCTTGTTCCTATCTTTGCTTTTAAACATTCTGCAACTACTTTAACATGTGTATCACTCCTAGAGAATGATTCATTCTACCACTTAGCATCTGAGTGATTTTGAACAGTTTGATTTTTAAAGTTAACATTTCTTCTTCAATGGCATAATAATATTAATGTAATATCTGCTTCATAGAGTTGTAATGGACCCTCAACTAGATAATATGAGCAAAATACTGCTTATGATAACAGCAAAATATTGCCTAGTAGACAGTAAGTACTTGGCAAGTGTTCAACTATAGGTTTTATCAGTATCTTCCTCATCACTACTATAATGTAATTATCCTTTTTCCTGAAGCTATTTATAATATCTAGATCCCAAAGCTTTCCTAATCATACGTGGAATAAATACATTTGTCCTGTGAAACCACTAACTTTTTACTTGCTTTATGTATTTCTTAAACATTTTGAAAAATAGTTCATATGTGATTACAGCTTAAAAAATAATACCACAAAAATACCTAAGATATTCTATCAACGAAATAATACCAATTTATATATAGGTTGTGAAATCACTTACATTAATTTAAGCTCTGTATTTATATTATTTCTGTAATTTTAATTGTCCTGTAAGTTTCACAGAAGTTACTGAAATAAATCACTTGCTTACTGGAAGAGTTGGTATAAATGTATTTTCATATATATTTTCAATGTTATACACTCATGGTACTTTTTTAAACTACCATTTTTCTAGCATTTCATTAAAATATATTAACATCTCATGAACATTATGAAATAACTGAAGTTAAGTAACTCTAAGATTTTATAGTCCAGTTGCCACTGGTGATCAAATGAAACATCACCATATATATAATTTGCTCTCCCAAACAATGCTGAAATATACTAGCTCTTCATTCCTAATAGTTTCATAGACAGCTTTTGGCAGCTATATCAAAAGTAGCTGCAGGACCTTTCCTTTTCAAAGGAACACTCATTTCTCTAAAAAAACTATGCATGAAAATAAGAAAGTCTATATTTATAAAAATTTAAATGTCTGACATTTATATATACTATAAAGAGTCTAGATGTCCAGATATGAAACAAACAAACCTACGACATAGATCATTTATCCTTCAACATCCGGATTGCCTATTTTTTCACTGTGGATGTTAGAAAAAAAAAAAANAGGCTACAGTCCATGGGGTCACAAGAGACAGATACGACTTAGCGACTAAACCATCAGCGGATGCCTGTAACCACAGACAGTACAGAACTGTATAGATAGTACATATGCTTCTGACACATAGATACCTAGGATAAAGTCTAGTTTATAAATTAGGCACAGTAAGAGAGAATCCAAATTGTCTTCATCACTATTCTTGATATTCTGGGAGACTACAAAGTAAAATAAGGGTTACTCGGTCACAAGCACTGTGGTATGAGGAACGGTAGACCCGATGACCTGAGTGGACCAAGTGGCCAAGATGGCTACTTGGTGACTCACAGATAGGGAGCATACACAGTGTGGGTATGCTGTACAAAGAGATGATTCACATGCCAAGAGGGATAAAGTAGGATGAGGTGAAATTTCATCATATGAATCAGAACAGTGCATAATTTTAAGTTTATATATGTTATGTGAAGTCACTCAGTCGTGTATGACTCTGTGACCCCATGGACTATAGCCTACCAGGCTCCTCTGTCCATGGGATTTTCCAGGCAGGAGTACTGGAATGGGTTGCTATTTCCTTCTCCAGCAGATCTTCCTGACCCAGGGATCAAACCTGGGTCTCCCACATTGTAGGCTTACACTTTACTGTCTGAGCCACCAGGGAAGCCAAATTTTAAGTTTATTTTTTGTTTATATTTGGAATTTTCCATTTAATATTTTTGTACTATAGCTGACCACAGGTAACTAAAAACTTGGAAAGCAAAACTAGACCTGAAGGGGAACTATCATCTAGCAAAAATGTAAGATTTAAATTTGGTATGTTTCCATTATATCTTTGCTGGACCTTTAATGAGTCAACCTCTCACATCTCTCTGTAACACAGAAATGACACTTCTTTCAAAAACTTGAGTTTAAAAATATAATGTGATGTACTTGATGATTATTTCATAGATATTATAGCACAACAGATAATTACAATTATGATTTTCATATACTTCTTCTTATATTTTTTTCAAAAAATTGAATTCTTCATTCCTTTACAGGACTGTCTCTTAAAGCTCTGCCCCTAAGGTCACATGCATTCTACTCCTATGCAGACATAAATAGTTAAGATGATAATTGCAAGATGGTCTTCATGCAACTCTCTTTAGGTTCAGAAATGAGTAAATTTTTTTCAATTACTTTACTTAAAATCCACACCTCTTAAGACAGAATCAGAGAAGTATAACAACTTTAATATTAGGAACAAAAAATATAAAGGAATCAGGACTTTGGCCCATCAAAAAATCTATAAAAATCAATAATATCCTTTCTGGCCTCATCAACCTCATTAAAGTGTTCTCATCCTGACATTCCATCTGCTTTAACACATGTTTATAGCTCCTTTTAACATATATATTTAGTAATTGGTAGTTTAGTAAACCAGAACACTGATAGATTAGTAAAAAAGAACATTATTTTAATGCAATTTGCAGAAATGATTCTTTATTCTCCACTCATCTACAATTAGATTGTACTTTCTTGAGCAGTTCTCTTAACCTGTAATAGGTCACTTAGTCTTAAGTAAAAGGATTGTTTTATCTTGCTTTATACCTATGAAACACTTTTTTTTTTAAGCAAATATGTGTGAAAAGCAGTAGTGAAAATAATAGAGGTATTAAAAACAAACTAAATAAAAGGAGAATACAAACAAATTTGCCCAATTCCCTCAGATCTTGTTCCTATCTTTGCTTTTAAACATTCTGCAACTACTTTAACATGTGTATCACTCCTAGAGAATGATTCATTCTACCACTTAGCATCTGAGTGATTTTGAACAGTTTGATTTTTAAAGTTAACATTTCTTCTTCAATGGCATAATAATATTAATGTAATATCTGCTTCATAGAGTTGTAATGGACCCTCAACTAGATAATATGAGCAAAATACTGCTTATGATAACAGCAAAATATTGCCTAGTAGACAGTAAGTACTTGGCAAGTGTTCAACTATAGGTTTTATCAGTATCTTCCTCATCACTACTATAATGTAATTATCCTTTTTCCTGAAGCTATTTATAATATCTAGATCCCAAAGCTTTCCTAATCATACGTGGAATAAATACATTTGTCCTGTGAAACCACTAACTTTTTACTTGCTTTATGTATTTCTTAAACATTTTGAAAAATAGTTCATATGTGATTACAGCTTAAAAAATAATACCACAAAAATACCTAAGATATTCTATCAACGAAATAATACCAATTTATATATAGGTTGTGAAATCACTTACATTAATTTAAGCTCTGTATTTATATTATTTCTGTAATTTTAATTGTCCTGTAAGTTTCACAGAAGTTACTGAAATAAATCACTTGCTTACTGGAAGAGTTGGTATAAATGTATTTTCATATATATTTTCAATGTTATACACTCATGGTACTTTTTTAAACTACCATTTTTCTAGCATTTCATTAAAATATATTAACATCTCATGAACATTATGAAATAACTGAAGTTAAGTAACTCTAAGATTTTATAGTCCAGTTGCCACTGGTGATCAAATGAAACATCACCATATATATAATTTGCTCTCCCAAACAATGCTGAACTATACTAGCTCTTCATTCCTAATAGTTTCATAGACAGCTTTTGGCAGCTATATCAAAAGTAGCTGCAGGACCTTTCCTTTTCAAAGGAACACTCATTTCTCTAAAAAAACTATGCATGAAAATAAGAAAGTCTGTATTTATAAAAATTTAAATGTCTGACATTTATATATACTATAAAGAGTCTAGATGTCCAGATATGAAACAAACAAACCTACGACATAGATCATTTATCCTTCAACATCCGGATTGCCTATTTTTTCACTGTGGATGTTAGAAAAAAAAAAAAGGAAATGACTATGCTTTGTTGTTGAGGCATTAAGTTGTCTGACTCATTGTGACCCCTTGGACAGCAGCAGGCCAGGCTCCTTTGTCCTCCACGATCTGCTAGAGCTTATTCAAATTCATGTTCATTGAATTGGTGATGCCATCCAACCATCTCATCCACTGCCTTCCCCTTCTCTTCTTGCCTTTAATCCTTCCCAGCATCAGGGTCTTTTCAAATGAATCATCTCTTCGCATCAGGTGGCCAAAGTTTTGGAGCTTCAGCATCAGACCTTCCAATGAATCTTCAGGACTAATTTCCCATAGGATTGACTGGATTGATCTCCTTGCAGTCCAAGGGACTCTCAAGAGTCTCCTCCAGCACCACAGTTCAAAAGCATCAATTGTTCAGCACTCAGCCTTCTTTATGGTCCAACTCTCACACCTGCACATGACTATTGAAGAAACCATAGCTTTGACTATACAGAATTTTGCTGGCAAGGCGATGTCTCTGCTTTTAAATATGTTTATAGGGTTTTTTTTTATA
>SJYW01042273.1:345671-383306 GCA_006410735.1 Raphicerus campestris | reverse complement strand
CACAATAAATAATAAGTAATATATGTCTCATGATAAACTGTTCCGAATATATTGATACTATGTTGTCTGTGTTGTCTGAATATAGATACAAAAGTTTAAGATTGTTTTCACCTGAATTTGGTATTAGCATTTAGTGAGAATTTAAATTTAAAATATTCAAGAAGAGAAAGAGCATGACACCATAGCCTTCCCTTATCTGCAGGGGTTACATTTAAAGGACTCCACTGGATGCTTGACAGCTTCCCTGGTGATTCAGCTGGTAAACAATCCATGACTCCAGTATACTTGCTTAGGAAATCCCACGGAGAGATGAGCCTGTCAGGCTACAGTCCATGGGGTCACAAGAGACAGATACGACTTAGCGACTAAACCATCAGCGGATGCCTGTAACCACAGACAGTACAGAACTGTATAGATAGTACATATGCTTCTGACACATAGATACCTAGGATAAAGTCTAGTTTATAAATTAGGCACAGTAAGAGAGAATCCAAATTGTCTTCATCACTATTCTTGATATTCTGGGAGACTATAAAGTAAAATAAGGGTTACTCGGTCACAAGCACTGTGGTATGAGGAACGGTAGACCCGATGACCTGAGTGGACCAAGTGGCCAAGATGGCTACTTGGTGACTCACAGATAGGGAGCATACACAGTGTGGGTATGCTGTACAAAGAGATGATTCACATGCCAAGAGGGATAAAGTAGGATGAGGTGAAATTTCATCATATGAATCAGAACAGTGCATAATTTTAAGTTTATATATGTTATGTGAAGTCACTCAGTCTGTATGACTCTGTGACCCCATGGACTATAGCCTACCAGGCTCCTCTGTCCATGGGATTTTCCAGGCAGGAGTACTGGAATGGGTTGCTATTTCCTTCTCCAGCAGATCTTCCTGACCCAGGGATCAAACCTGGGTCTCCCACATTGTAGGCTTACACTTTACTGTCTGAGCCACCAGGGAAGCCAAATTTTAAGTTTATTTTTTGTTTACATTTGGAATTTTCCATTTAATATTTTTGTACTATAGCTGACCACAGGTAACTAAAAACTTGGAAAGCAAAACTAGACCTGAAGGGGAACTATCACCTAGCAAAAATGTAAGATTTAAATTTGGTATGTTTCCATTATATCTTTGCTGGACCTTTAATGAGTCAACCTCTCACATCTCTCTGTAACACAGAAATGACACTTCTTTCAAAAACTTGAGTTTAAAAATATAATGTGATGTACTTGATGATTATTTCATAGATATTATAGCACAACAGATAATTACAATTATGATTTTCATATACTTCTTCTTATATTTTTTTCAAAAAATTGAATTCTTCATTCCTTTACAGGACTGTCTCTTAAAGCTCTGCCCCTAAGGTCACATGCATTCTACTCCTATGCAGACATAAATAGTTAAGATGATAATTGCAAGATGGTCTTCATGCAACTCTCTTTAGGTTCAGAAATGAGTAAATTTTTTTCAATTACTTTACTTAAAATCCACACCTCTTAAGACAGAATCAGAGAAGTATAACAACTTTAATATTAGGAACAAAAAATATAAAGGAATCAGGACTTTGGCCCATCAAAAAATCTATAAAAATCAATAATATCCTTTCTGGCCTCATCAACCTCATTAAAGTGTTCTCATCCTGACATTCCATCTGCTTTAACACATGTTTATAGCTCCTTTTAACATATATATTTAGTAATTGGTAGTTTAGTAAACCAGAACACTGATAGATTAGTAAAAAAGAACATTATTTTAATGCAATTTGCAGAAATGATTCTTTATTCTCCACTCATCTACAATTAGATTGTACTTTCTTGAGCAGTTCTCTTAACCTGTAATAGGTCACTTAGTCTTAAGTAAAAGGATTGTTTTATCTTGCTTTATACCTATGAAACACTTTTTTTTTTAAGCAAATATGTGTGAAAAGCAGTAGTGAAAATAATAGAGGTATTAAAAACAAACTAAATAAAAGGAGAATACAAACAAATTTGCCCAGTTCCCTCAGATCTTGTTCCTATCTTTGCTTTTAAACATTCTGCAACTACTTTAACATGTGTATCACTCCTAGAGAATGATTCATTCTACCACTTAGCATCTGAGTGATTTTGAACAGTTTGATTTTTAAAGTTAACATTTCTTCTTCAATGGCATAATAATATTAATGTAATATCTGCTTCATAGAGTTGTAATGGACCCTCAACTAGATAATATGAGCAAAATACTGCTTATGATAACAGCAAAATATTGCCTAGTAGACAGTAAGTACTTGGCAAGTGTTCAACTATAGGTTTTATCAGTATCTTCCTCATCACTACTATAATGTAATTATCCTTTTTCCTGAAGCTATTTATAATATCTAGATCCCAAAGCTTTCCTAATCATACGTGGAATAAATACATTTGTCCTGTGAAACCACTAACTTTTTACTTGCTTTATGTATTTCTTAAACATTTTGAAAAATAGTTCATATGTGATTACAGCTTAAAAAATAATACCACAAAAATACCTAAGATATTCTATCAACGAAATAATACCAATTTATATATAGGTTGTGAAATCACTTACATTAATTTAAGCTCTGTATTTATATTATTTCTGTAATTTTAATTGTCCTGTAAGTTTCACAGAAGTTACTGAAATAAATCACTTGCTTACTGGAAGAGTTGGTATAAATGTATTTTCATATATATTTTCAATGTTATACACTCATGGTACTTTTTTAAACTACCATTTTTCTAGCATTTCATTAAAATATATTAACATCTCATGAACATTATGAAATAACTGAAGTTAAGTAACTCTAAGATTTTATAGTCCAGTTGCCACTGGTGATCAAATGAAACATCACCATATATATAATTTGCTCTCCCAAACAATGCTGAAATATACTAGCTCTTCATTCCTAATAGTTTCATAGACAGCTTTTGGCAGCTATATCAAAAGTAGCTGCAGGACCTTTCCTTTTCAAAGGAACACTCATTTCTCTAAAAAAACTATGCATGAAAATAAGAAAGTCTATATTTATAAAAATTTAAATGTCTGACATTTATATATACTATAAAGAGTCTAGATGTCCAGATATGAAACAAACAAACCTACGACATAGATCATTTATCCTTCAACATCCGGATTGCCTATTTTTTCACTGTGGATGTTAGAAAAAAAAAAAAAGGAAATGACTATGCTTTGTTGTTGAGGCATTAAGTTGTCTGACTCATTGTGACCCCTTGGACAGCAGCAGGCCAGGCTCCTCTGTCCTCCACGATCTGCTAGAGCTTATTCAAATTCATGTTCATTGAATTGGTGATGCCATCCAACCATCTCATCCACTGCCTTCCCCTTCTCTTCTTGCCTTTAATCCTTCCCAGCATCAGGGTCTTTTCAAATGAATCATCTCTTCGCATCAGGTGGCCAAAGTTTTGGAGCTTCAGCATCAGACCTTCCAATGAATCTTCAGGACTAATTTCCCGTAGGATTGACTGGATTGATCTCCTTGCAGTCCAAGGGACTCTCAAGAGTCTCCTCCAGCACCACAGTTCAAAAGCATCAATTGTTCAGCACTCAGCCTTCTTTATGGTCCAACTCTCACACCTGCACATGACTATTGAAGAAACCATAGCTTTGACTATACAGAATTTTGCTGGCAAGGCGATGTCTCTGCTTTTAAATATGTTTATAGGGTTTTTTTTTATATAGCTTTTCTTCCAATGAGAAAGCATCTTTTAATTTTGTGGCTGCAGTCATCATCTGCAGTGAATTCAGAACCCAGGAAAACAAAATTTGCCATAGCTTCCACTTATTCTGTTTGCAGTGAAGTGATAGAACTGGTTGCAATGGTCATATTTTTTTTGTATGCTGAGTTTCAAGCCAGCTTTTTCAGTCTCATCTATCAACCTCATGAAAGGGTTCTTTAGTTCCTCTTCATTTTCTGCCATTAGAGTAGTATTATCTGCTCTATTTGAGGTTGTTGATATTTCTCCCAAAAGTCTTGAGTATGAATGCAGTACTTCGGTGCAGCCTCAAAAATGACAAAGCAATCTCAGTTTCTTTCCAAGACAAACCATTTAAGATCACAGTAATGCAAGTCTATGCCATAACCAATGACAGTAAAGAAAGTGAAGTTGACCAGTTCACTGAAGACCTAAACACCTTATAACCCAGTTCAGTTCAGTCACTCAGTTCTGTTAGATTCTTTGTGACCCCATAGACTGCAGCACACCTGGCTTACCTGTCGATCACCAACTGCCATAGCTTGTTCAAGCTCATGTCCATTGAGTTAGTGATGTCATCCAACCATCTCATCCTCTGTTGTACCCTTCTCCTTCTGCCTTCAATCATTCCCAGCATCAGGGTCTTTTCAAATGAGTCAGTTAGCAACAGGTGGACACAATATTTGAATCNCATCCAACCATCTCATCCTCTGTTGTACCCTTCTCCTTTTGCCTTCAATCATTCCCAGCATCAGGGTCTTTTCAAATGAGTCAGTTAGCAACAGGTGGACAGAATATTTGAATCTCAGCTTCAGTCTTTCCCATGAATATTCAGGAATCATTTACTTTAGGATGTACTGGTTGGATCTCCTTGCAGTCCAAGGGAATCTCAAGAATGTTCTCCAACACCAAAATTCAAAAGCATAAATTATTCAGCATTCAGCTATCTTTAAAGTCCAACTCTCACATCCATACATAACTACTGGAAAAACCACAGCCTTAAGTAGATGAATCATTGTTGGCAAAGTAATGTCTCTGCTTTTTAATATGCTGTCTAGTTTGGTCATAGTTTTTCTTCCAAGGAGCAAGCGTCTTTTAATTTAATGGCTACAGTCACCATCTGCAGTGATTTTGGAGCCCCCAAAATACAATCTCTCAGCATTTCCATTGTTTCCCCATCTATTTGCCATAAACTGATGGGTTTGGATGCCATGATTTTAGTTTTTTGACTATTGAATTTTAAGCCAAATTTTTCACTCTCTTCTTTCACTTTCATCAAGAGGTTTTGCAGTCTTCTTCACTATTTTTTACATAAGGGTACTGTCATCTGTGTGGTAGTTTGAGCCGTCTTTCGCATTGCCTTACTATGGGATTGGAATGAAAACTGACCTTTTCCAGTCCGTGGCCATTGCTGAGTTTTCCAAATTTGCTTGCATATTGAGTGCACCACTTTCACAGCATCATCTTTCAGGATTTGAAATACCTCAACTGGAATTCCATCACCTCCACTAGCTTTGTTCATAGTGATGCTTTCTAAGGCCCACTTGCCCTCACATTCCAGGATGTCAGGCACTAGGTGAGTGACCACACAATCATGATTATCTGGGTCATGAAGCTATTTTTTGTACAGTTCTTCCGTGTATTATTGCCACCTCTTCTTAATATCTTCTGCTTCTGTTAGGTCCATATCATTTCTGTCCTTTATCGAGCCCATCTTTGTATGAAATTTTCCTTAGTATCTCTAATTTTCTTGAAGAGATCTCAAAATACCACACAACTGCACTCATCTCACACTAGTAAAGTGCAAGCTAGTAAAGTAATGCTCAAAATTCCCCAGCCAGGCTTCAGCAATACATAAACAATGAATTTCAAGATGTTTAACATGGATTTAGAAAAGGCAGAGAAACAAGAGATCAAATTGCCAACATTTGCTGGATCATGGAAAAAGCAAGAGAGTTCCAGAAAAACATCTATTTCTGCTTTATTGACTATGCCAAAGCCTTTGACTGTGTGGATCACAATAAACTGTGGACAATTCTGAAAGAGATGGGAAAACCAGACCACCTGGCCTGCCTCTTGAGAAACCTATATGCAAGTCAGGAAACAGCAGTTAGAACTTGACATGGAACAACAACAGACTGGTTCCAAATAGGAAAAGGAATATGTCAAGGTTGTATATTGTCACCCTGCTTATTTAACTTATATGCAAAATACATCATGAGAAATGCTGGGCTGGAAGAAGCACAAGCTGGAATCAAGATTGGCAGGAGAAATATCAATAATCTCAGATATGCAAATGACACCACCCTTATGTCAAAAAGTGAAGAGGATGTGGAAAGCCTCTTGATAAAAGTGAAACAGGAGAGTGGAAAAGTTGACTTAAAGCTCAACATTCAGAAAACACAGATCATGGCATCTGGTTCCATCACTTCATGGGAAATAGATGGGGAAACAGTGGAAACAGTGTCAGACTTTATTCTCTTGGGTTCCAAAATCACTGTAGATGGTGACCACAGCCATGAAATTTAAAAAAAAACACTTACTTTTTGGAAAAAAAGTTATGACCAACCTAGATAGCATATTCAAAAGCAGAGACATTACTTTGCCAACAAAGGTCTGTCTAGTCAAGGCTATGTTTTCTCCTGTGGTCATGTATGGATGTGAGTTGGACTGTGAAGAAAGCTGAGCACCGAATAATTGATGCTTTTGAACTGCGGTGTTGGAGAAAACTCTTGAGAGTCCTTTGGACTGCAAGGAGGTCCAACCAGTCCATCCTAAAGGAGATTAGTCCTGGGTGTTCTTTGGAAGGTATGACACTAAAGCTGAAACTCCAGTACTTTGGCCATCTCATGCAAAGAGTTGACTCATTGGAAAAGACTCTGATGCTAGGAGGGGTTGTGGGCCAGAGGAGAATGGGATGACAGAGGACGAGATGTCTGGATGGCATCACAGATTCGATGGACTGAGTTTGAGTGAACTCTGGGAGTTGATGATGGACAGGGAGGACTGGACTGCTGAGATTCATGGGGTCACAAACAGTTGGACACGACTGAGCAACTGAGCAAAACTGAACTGAGTGTCATCTGTGTATCTGAGCTTATTGGCATTTCTCCCTGAAATCTTGACTCCAGCTTGTGCTTCATTCAGCCTGGCATTTTGCATGATGTCCTCTGCATATAAGTTAAATAAGCAGGGTAACAATATATAGCCTTGACATACTCCTTTCCCAATTTGTAACCAGTCCATTTTTCCATGTCTGGTTCTAACTGTTGCTTCTTGACCTGTATACACATATCTTGGGAGGCAGGTAAGGTCGTCTGGAATTCCTATCTCGTGAAGAAATTTCTATACTTTGTTGTGATTCACACCATTAAAGTCTTTGGAATAGCCAATAAAGCAGAACAGATGTTTTTTTGAAACTCTCTTACTTTTCCGAGGATCCAAAAGATGTTGGCAATTTGATTTCTAGTTCACATTCTAGAACTAACATCAAAAAGATGCCCTTTCCATCACAGAGGGTAGGAATCAAAACTAGAAAGTCAAGAGATACCTAAAGTATCAGGCAAGTTTGACCTTGGAGTACAAAATGTAGCAGGGCAAAGCCAACAGAGTTTTACCAAAAGAATACACTACTCATAGCAAACACCCTTTTCCAATGACCCAAGAGACAACTCTACACATGCACATCATCAGATAATGAAGAACAAAATCAGGTTGACTATGTTCTTTGCAGCTGAAGATGGAGAAGCTCTATAGAGTCATCAAAAGCAAGACCTGGAGCTGACTGTGGCTCAGATTATTAGTTCCTGATTGCAAACTTCAGGTATAAATTGAAGAAAGAAAAAACCACTAGGACTAGTAAAAAGTATGTTTACTAATTGTAAAACACTCTTCTTAAAAAAAAAAAAAACTATGAAAGAAGAAATACTCTTCTTTGTGAATATAGGACTGGAAAACGTCAGTTTTCACTCCAATCCCAAAGAAAATCAATACCAAACAATGTTCAAACTACAGCACAATTGTAGCCATCTCACATGCTATTAAAGTCATACTCAAAATTTTCCAAGCCAGGTTTCAACAGTATATGACCCATGAATTTCCAGATATTCAAGTTGGATTTAGAACAGCCAGAGGAACCAGAGATCACATTGCCAACATCCACTGGATCATTAAAAAAGCAAGAGTTCCAGAAAAACACCTAATTCTACTTACTGACGATGCCAATGTCACTAACTGTGTGGATCCCAAGAAACTAGAAATTTCTTCAAGAGATGGGAATAACAGACCACCTCCCCTGCTCTCTGAGAAATCTGTATGCAGATCAAGAAGCAACACTAGAACTGTGCATGGAAAAATAGACTGGTTCGAAATTGGGAAATGAGTATGTCAATGCTGTATATGGTCACCCTGTTTATTTAACTTATAGGCAGATAACAAAATGCCTGGATGGATGAAGCACAACCTGGAATCAAGATTTCCAGGAGAAATACCCATAAACTATGGTACACAGATGACACCACACTTGTAGCAGAAAGTGAAGAACTAAAGAACCTCTGGATGAAAATTAAAGAGGAGAGTTCAAAAGTGGGCTTAAAACTCAATATTCAGAAAACTAAGATCATGACATCTGGTCCCATCACTTCATGGCAAATAGATGGGAAAACAAGGGAAATAGTGAGAGACATTTTTTTGGACTGCATAATCACTGCAGATAGTACTGCAGCCATGAAATTAAAAGATGCTTGTTTCTTGGAAGAAAAGCTAATGACCAAACTAGACAGCATATTAAAAAGCAGAGGTATTACTAAGCTGACAAAAGGTCCATTTAGTCAAAGCTATGGGTTTTCCAGTAGGCAGGTATGGATGTGAGAGTAAGACTATAAAGTAAAGCTGAGCAACAAGGAATTGATGCTTTTGAACTGTGGTGTTGGAGAACACTCTTGAGAGTTCCTTGGACTGAAAGGAGATCCAACCAGTCAATCCTACAGGAAATCAATCCTGAAGATTCATTGGAAGGTCTGATGTTGAAGCTGAAGCTCCAGTACTTTGGCCACATGATGTGAAAAGCTGACTCATTGGAAAAGACCCTGATACTGGGAAAGATTAAATGCAGGAGGAGAAGGGGATGGCACAGGATGAGGTTGTTGGGTGGTATCACTGATTCAATGGACATGAGTTTTAGTAAGCCACTGGATCTGGTAATGGATAGGGAAGTCTGGTGTGTTCCAGTCCATGGGTAACAAAGAGTTGGACATACTGAGTGACTGACTGAACTGAACTTCATATATTAAAGTATTTCTAGCCAGCTGACAATTACTACTCACTTAAACAAAATCTATGTAGATATACATAATTGAAACTTATGGCTGTTGATTCATGGTATTATTGAGCTTTAGGAACAACAGTTACTGAAACAGACCAGCAATTAACTACACTGGAGAAATGAAAGAACTACCTGTAGATAACACACAAGGGCAAAGAAAAAAACAAACAAACAGGGATTATATTTTTGTTTTGTAAAAATACCAACTCTTTGAATGCATATTTACTGTGTAGACATTAGGTTTGAAAATCAACTCTTTATTATTAATGACTAAACAAAGGATACATTTTTTTATTAGACGTTATTTTCTTGAATAACTTTTTTGTAGTTTTTAATTTTATATGGAAGTAGTTATTTTAACTTCATATATATCTTTATCTAGGCTTCCCTGCTGGCTCTGTGGTAAAGAATCCACCTGAAATTCAGGAGATGGCAGGAGATGTGGATTTCAATCCTTGGTTGGTAAGAACTCCTGGAGGAGGTAATGGCAGTTCACTCCAGTATCCCTGCATGGAGAACCCAATGGACAAAACAACCTGGTGGTCTATAGTCTTGAGATTGGAAAGAGTCAGAGATGACTGAAGCAACTAAACAGGCATGCATGCGTACCTTTACCCTAATATGCATGCCTCCAGGATATTCATATGATTAATTTGCTGGAAACATCAAATAAATATCATTTTTTGTTTTGCTTTATTTGCGAAGTCATATCTGACTTTTTTGAGACCCCATGGACAGTAGCTCATCAGGTTTCTCTGTCCATGAGATTTCCCAGGCAAGAATACTAGAGTGGGTTACCATTTCCTTCTCCAGGGTATCTTCCCAATTTAGGGATTGAACCTGCATCTCCTGCCTTAGCAGGAAGATTCTTTACAACTAAGCAACCAAGGAAGGCCTGAAATTTAATCACTGTAAAATCTTTGAACAGAATTTAGAGTATAAACTTTAACTGATGCACTGTAAAATACTCATTCCAAATGTTCACAGTAACTTTTTCTAATTTACTCATTTAAATTCACCCACAATATTATCATATATACTCAGTTATTATTCGTCAACCATTTCATTTTTATGGGCACATTTTTCTTTTAAGTAATTCTCCCTAAATATTTCCCCTTAAATCACTTCTGCTATTAATATTCACTGTATTACTCATCTAACAAATGTTTAACTGAAGTTCTCATCAAGTGATGACTGAATTATTCTCCTAATAAATTTTCCTAAGGACGAAGGACAACACTGGGAGATGGTGAGGGACAGGGAAGCCTGGCAAGCTGCAGTCCACGGGACCGCAAAGTGTCAGACACAACTTGATTACTAAACAACAGCAACGACAAAAGGACAATATAAATTATAAAAATAATTTGTTGATAAAATTTTGTCCTCACTCCCTTTGTTTATCATTTTATTTCTACATTAGTTCAGTATCTTTATATTTTGCACAGTTTTAACACTGTAAAATTTCATTAAGAAAACATCAGCTTACTCAAAATAGTGCAGGAACATCTTGGAGATACATATATATATATATATTTTTTTTTTCTTTTTGAGATATTTGAGGTAACATTCTAGACCACTTCAGTAAAGCAAATATGTCAATAAAATGAGTCACATTTTTGTTTGTTTGTTTTTCAGTGCAAATACGAATTATGGTTACATTGTATTATAGTCTGTGCATTTGTCTATGTTTAAAAATACAAAGTATATACATTAATTAAAACATTTTATTGCTTAAAAATGCTATTTGTCATCTGAGCCCTCAGCAATTCATCATCTTTTGGCTGGCAGAAGTTACTGCCTCAGTGTTGATGGCTGCTTACTGATCAGAATGGTGTGTGCTGAAAGCTGGGGTGGTTGTGGCAATTTCTTGAAATCAGACAACAGTAAACTTTTGCCACATCAGTTGACTCTTCCTTTCATGAACAGTTTCTCTATAGCATGCAATACTGCTGCATAGCATTTTATTTATAAAATAATCTCTTTCAAAATTGGAGTTAAAGCAAACACTGTTGCTGTTTCCTCAACTAAATACTTCAACCATGGTCATGGCCTCTTCACCAGGAGCAGATTACATCTCAAGAAACAACATTCTTTGTTCATCCATAAAAAGTAACTCCTCATGAATTCAGTTTTGTCATAGATTGCAGTGATTCAGTCATATCTTCAGGCTCCATTTCTAATTCTAATTCCTACACTGAAAGTCTTCAACCCCTCCAAGTCATACATGGAAGTTGGAATCAACTTCTTTCAAACTCCTGTTAGTGTTGATATTAACCTCTGACCTCAGGCTTCCCTGACAGCACAGTTAGTAAATAATCCGCCTGCAATGCAGAAGACCCTGGTTCAATCCCTGGGTCAGGAAGATCCTCTGGAGAAGGCCTAGGGTACCTACTCCAGCATTCTTGGGCTTTTCTGATGACTCAGCTGGTAAAGAATCTGCCTGTGATGCAGAAGACATGGGTTTAATCCCTGCGATGGAAAGATCCCCTGGAAAAGGGAAAGGCTACCTACTCCAGTGTTCTGCCCTGGAGAATTCAATGGACTATACTGTATAGCCCATGGTGTCACAAAGAGTTAGACATGACTGAGTGACTTTCACTTTTACTTTGAATTACAGATGTTATTAATGAAATAAAGAATGCCGAACTTGTTCCAGAAACATTTCAGATTACTTTGCCCAGATCCATCAGAGGAATCACTATGGCAGCTTTAACCTTATGAAATGTATATATGAAAATAATGCATGAAAGTCAAAATTATTCCTTGATCCACGGGCAAACAATGGATTTTTATTAGCAGGCATGAAAAAACCATAAATCTTGTTGTACATCCCCATCAGACCTACTGGGTGACCAGATCCATTGCCATTGAGTAGTGTTTTGAAAGGAATTTCCCACCTGCCCCTGAGTAATAAGCCTCAACAATCAGCAAAAATTTGTCAACAGATGGGTTATTCAGTCTTTTGTTATTCCATTTAAAGAACAGAAGAAGAGTGGGTTTATCATATTATAAAGTGCCCTAGGATTTTTGGAAAGGAAAATGATCACTGAAGTCACAAAGTGTTACTGATCCCAAACATAGACTCAGTCTGTCCTTGGAAGCTTTGAAGTCATTTATTAACTTCTCCTCTCTAGCTACTGAAGTCCCAGATGGTATTTTCTTCAAATAGAAGGCATTTCATCTACATTGAAAATCAGTTGTTCAATGGAACCGCTTTCATTAATCACCTTAGCTATATCTGAGTAACTTCCTGTAACTTCTACATTAGCATTTGCTCCTTCATCTGGCACTTTTATGTTATGGAGAAAGCTTCTATCCTTAAATTTCATAAGCCAAACTGCTAGTTTCAAACTTTTCTTCTTCAGTTTCCTTACCTCTCTCTCAATTCTCTTCAGCATTGAGGAGAGTTAAGGTTTTTGCTTCGGATTAAACTTTGGGTTGGGCTTCTCTGGTGGCTTGGTGGTAAAGAATTTGCCTGCAATGCAGGAGACTCTGGTATGATCCCAGGATCAGGAACAGCCCCTGGAGAAGAGAATGGCTATCCCCTCCAGTTTTCTTGCCTGGAGAATTCCATGAACAGATGACCCTGAAGGGTTATGCTCCATGGGGTCACAAAGATTTGTACATGACTGAGTGACTAACACTTTCATTAAAGGAATGTTATGGCTAATTAGAGCTTATATCCAGACTACTAAAAACTTTGTTCATATCAGCCATATGGTTGTTTTGCTTTCTTATTATCCATGTGTTCAATGAAGTAACACTTTTAATTTCTTTGCAGAACTTGTTCTGTGGTGCTGACTACCTGACTGATTGGTGTAAGAGGTCTAGCATTTGGCCTGTCTCAGCTTTCTATGTGTGCTCCTCACTTAGCTTATCCATCTCTAGCTTTGATTTAAAGTGAAATACATGTTATTCTTCAGATTCTTCACTTGATCACTTATCAGGCATCACAGGGTTAACTATTGATCTAATTTCAATACTCTTGGGTCTCAGGGATTAGGGGGTTTGAGCAGAGGGACTGATGCTGAAGCTGAAACTCCAGTACTTTGGCCACCTCATGTGAAGAGTTGACTCACTGGAAAAGACTCTGATGCTGGGAGGGATTGGGGGCAGGAGTAAAAGGGGACGACAGAGGATGAGATGACTGGATGGCATAACTGATTCGATGGATATGAGTTTGAGTAAACTCCAGGAGTTGGTGATGGACAGGGAGGCCTGGTGTGCTATGATTCATGGGGTTGCCAAGAGTCAGACACGACTGAGTGGCTGAACGGAACTGAACTGAGCAGAGGGAGAGAGATGGATGAGGAGTACTCAGGGTAGAAGTCAGAACACAAAAATTGTTTAGCCGATGAGTTTACCATCTTTTATGGGCAGGTTTGTGGTGCCCCTAAAAGAATTACAATAGTAATATCAAAGATTACTAGACAGCTCACCATAACAAACAGAATAACAATTTAAAGTTTAAGATACTATGAGAATTATCCAGATTTAACATAGAAAGAGGAAGTGAACAAATGCTGTTAATGATGCCAATTTTCTAAGCTTGCACTGTGTAGTGTGCTAAGTTGCTTCAGTCACGTCTAACTCTTTGCAACCCTATTGGCCATCACCTCCCAGGCTCCTCTGTTCATGAGATTTTCTAGGCAAGAATTCTGGGGTGGGTTCCAGTGCCCTCCTCTAGGAGATCTTTCTGACCAAGAGATTGAATCCACATCTCTTAAGTCTACTGCATTGGCAGGTGGGCTCCTTACTGCTAGCACCACCTGGGAAGCTCATTTTCTATGCTTAGCTTTTATTAACTACATTTCAAAACTTGTAAATATCAGGACAACATAAGAAATATTTATCATGTTAACAATATTCATTGAGTGAATATAAAGCATGAACTATAATAAAAATATAGAGCACAATATAATGCTTTAAACTGTAACTTAAACATATAAAATAAGTGATACTGAGATTTGATTTTATGTTTTATGAAGCTAAGATTACTAAAATAAGGACAGAAAAAAAGTATCTGTTCATGGTATAAGCAATTTGACTTGGAATCTGGAGCAAATATAGTTAATATAATTACTTCTGTTACCTTTAAAAATAAAAGAAGATAAAGTTAGCACAAAATAAAATGACTGCTAATTATAATTATTTTATTTTGTAGTTCATTTTAAATAAAGACATATTTTACCACTGTAAAATCCTATTTATTTTTCCATATTCAGTATAAAATGTGCAAAAAAACTTTAAGTAGCACTTCATAAAAGAAAAAATATGAATAGCCAATGAAAGAACAACCAAGATGGTTAGTAATCACTGATGTAAACTTTAAAATGCAATTCACACTTTCCAAATAAGAAAAAAAATGTTATAAAGTTTAGAATCAAGTGCTTGTGAAATGATACGTCTATTGGCTCAGAGGTTAAAGCATCTGCCTGGAAAGCAGGAGAGCCGGGTTTGATCCCTGGGTTGGGAAGATCCCTTGGAGAAGGAAATGGCAACCCACTCCTGTACTCTTGCCTGGAGAATCCCATGGAGGGCGGAGCCTGGTAGGCTACAGTCCATGGGGTCGCCAAGAGTCGGACAAGACTGAGCGACTTCACTTTCACTTTCACTTCACTTATAGGGACTTTTACACACTGTTGATGGGAGTATAAATTCCTACCACAGATTTACATGAGACTATAGAATCTACTACCTACCAACCAACTCCTCCTTGGCAAGCCAGTTTGATTGACAATTTGGTCACTTAACAAAACAAACTAGAAAAACTCCTGACTGATGAAAGACGGAATATAAAGAATAAGTTCAGGAAGAAACTACAAAAAAATAACTTTATTAAAAAATAACTTTTAGAATGTGATTAGTTTTAATAACCTGTTGGAGTTACTCATTATAAACTGAGGAATAAAACTAAAAATTAACTAGCCTGAATAGACGAGTTACAGTAAAGTCTGAGATTATAAAATAACAAGAAAGACATATATGAAAAGATGAGAGATTCATCAGTGGTCCCCTGGAAGTAAGTATCATTAAATTGTCAGTGGATGGTGTATCAGGTGACAGATGGGTCTCAGAAACCAAGGAAGAATCTTTAAGAACAATGAATTCTGAGGCCCCAGTGAAGATGCTATTTAAGAGAGAAATGTAAACTGACTTTTAATAAAGAATTTCATATTAACTTGAATACAGGAAATTATTATCTACCTATTTTCAGTTCAGTTGAGTCACTCCGTTGTGTCTGACTCTTTGTGATCCCATGAATTGCAGCATACCAGGCCTCCCTGTCCATCACCATCTCCCAGAGTTCACTCAAACTCACGTCCCTCGAGTCGGTGATGCTATCCTTTGTCATCCCCTTTTCTTCCTTCCCCCAATCCCTCCCAACATCAAGGTCTTTTTCAATGAGTCAACTCTTCACATGAGGTGGCCAAAGTACTACAGTTTCAGCTTTAGCATCATTCCTTCCAAAGAAATCCCAGGGCTGATCTCCTTCAGAATGGACTGGCTGGATCTCCTTGCAGTCCAAGGGACTCTCAAGAGTCTTCTCCAACACCACAGTTCAAAAGCATCAATTCTTCAGTGCTCAGCCTTCTTCACAGTCCAACTCTCACATCCATACATGACCATAGGAAAAACCACAGCCTTGACTAGACGGACCTTTGTTGGCAAAGTAATGTCTCTGCTTTTTACTATGCTGTCCAGGTTTGTCATAACTTTCCTTCCAAGGAGTAAGTGTCTTAATTTCATGGCTGCAATCACCATCTGCAGTGACTTTGGAGCACAAAAGAATAAAGTCTGACACTGTTTCCACTATTTTCCCATCTATTTCCCGTGAAGTGATGGGACCAAATGCCATGGCCTTAGTTTTCTGAATGTATATGAACTTTAAGCCAACTTTTTCACTATCCTCTTTCACTTTCCTCAAGAGGCTTTTTAGTTCCTCTTCACTTTCTGCCATAACGGTGGTGCCATCTGTATATAGAGGTTATTGATAAATTTATTGACAATCTTGATTCCAACTTGTGCTTCCTCCAGCCCAGCATTTCTCATTATGTACTCTGCATAGAAGTTACATAAGCAAGGTGACAATATACAGCCTTGGCATACTCCTTTTCCTATTTGGAACCAGTCTGTTGTCCCATGTCCAGTTCTAAATGTTGGTTCATGACCTGCATATAGGTTTCTCAAGAGGCAGGTCAGGTGGTCTGGTATTCCCATCTCTTTCAGAATTGTCCACAGTTTATTGTGATCCACACAGTCAAAGGCTTTGGCATAGTCAATAAAGCAGGAGTAAATGTTTTTCTGGAACTCTCTCGCTTTTTCGATGATCCAGCGGATGTTAGGTTCATATTAAGCCTTTATCTATCATATTTATTCCTATTGTTTTCTTCACAACAAAAGAGCTTATTTATATAATCATGCATGTGTAGGCAAGTTTTCCAATCACCATTTCTACATTTTATAAAAGCAAATATAATCACCGTATTTTATAAAAAATCTCAACTTTTAATATTCACACTTTGTTCTTCACGTTGGATTATTAGCCAAAATAATGATTTATTGTTGTTCAATCATTAAGTTGTGTCCAGCTCTTTGCAACCTCATCAATTGCAGCATGCCAGGTTTCCCTATCCTTCATATCTCCCAGAGTTTGCTCAAATTCATGCACATTGAGTCGGTGATGCCATCTAACCATCCCATCCTCTGTCATCCTTTTATTCTCTTGCCTTCAATCTTTTCCAGCATCAGAGTATTTTTTCAATAAGTTGGGTCTTTTCCAATAAGTCAGCTCTTCACATCAGGTGGCCAAAGTACTGGAGCTTCAACTTCAGCATCAGTCTTTCTAGTGAATATTCAGGGTTGATTTCCTTTAGGATTGACATTATTTATGCTTTCACATAAAATAAAGAACTTATTACTCTTATCTAACTATTGAGTTAGCTGTGGCCTAAGTTGAGTCGCTCGTTCAGTTGTGTCTGACTCTTTGTGACCCCGTGGACTGTAGCCCACAAGGCTCCTCCTTCCATGGGATTCTCCAGGTAAGAATACTGGAGTGGGTTTTCATTTCTTTCTCCAGGGGATCTTCCTGACCCAGGGATTGAACCCATGTCTCTCATATTGCAGGCAGACGCTTTAACCTCTGAGCCACCAGGGAAGTCCTGATAATTAGCAATTTACAAACAGTAATGTAGGCAAGAAAATCAAGTTTTTATACATAGAATTATATTTATTCTGTATATGACCACCTACATTCATTGTTTAAATTACTTGCTAGATTGAATATTGCTAAGTCACTTCAGTCGTGTTCGACTCTGTGGGACCCCATAGACGGCAGCCCACCAGGCTCCCCCATCCCTGGGATTCTCCAGGCAAGAACACTGGAGTGGGTTGGTATTTCCTTCTCCAATGCATGAAAGTGCAAAATGAAAGTGAAGTCGCTCAGTCGTGTCCAACTCTTAGCGACCCCATGGACTGCAGCCTTCCAGGCTCCTCCATCCATGGGATTTTCCAGGCAAGTGTACTGGAGTGGGGTGTCATTGCCTTCTCCTAAATTAAATATTAGTGCTGTACTTTTAAAATACTGATATAGAAGATACTATACTTTAATCACTGACTAGTTAGTTGATGTTGCCTTTGTGTGTGTGTGTGTGTGTGTGTGTGTGTGTGTGTGTNTTCATATCTCCCAGAGTTTGCTCAAATTCATGCACATTGAGTCGGTGATGCCATCTAACCATCCCATCCTCTGTCATCCTTTTATTCTCTTGCCTTCAATCTTTTCCAGCATCAGAGTATTTTTTCAATAAGTTGGGTCTTTTCCAATAAGTCAGCTCTTCACATCAGGTGGCCAAAGTACTGGAGCTTCAACTTCAGCATCAGTCTTTCTAGTGAATATTCAGGGTTGATTTCCTTTAGGATTGACATTATTTATGCTTTCACATAAAATAAAGAACTTATTACTCTTATCTAACTATTGAGTTAGCTGTGGCCTAAGTTGAGTCGCTCGTTCAGTTGTGTCTGACTCTTTGTGACCCCGTGGACTGTAGCCCACAAGGCTCCTCCTTCCATGGGATTCTCCAGGTAAGAATACTGGAGTGGGTTTTCATTTCTTTCTCCAGGGGATCTTCCTGACCCAGGGATTGAACCCATGTCTCTCATATTGCAGGCAGACGCTTTAACCTCTGAGCCACCAGGGAAGTCCTGATAATTAGCAATTTACAAACAGTAATGTAGGCAAGAAAATCAAGTTTTTATACATAGAATTATATTTATTCTGTATATGACCACCTACATTCATTGTTTAAATTACTTGCTAGATTGAATATTGCTAAGTCACTTCAGTCGTGTTCGACTCTGTGGGACCCCATAGACGGCAGCCCACCAGGCTCCCCCATCCCTGGGATTCTCCAGGCAAGAACACTGGAGTGGGTTGGTATTTCCTTCTCCAATGCATGAAAGTGCAAAATGAAAGTGAAGTCGCTCAGTCGTGTCCAACTCTTAGCGACCCCATGGACTGCAGCCTTCCAGGCTCCTCCATCCATGGGATTTTCCAGGCAAGTGTACTGGAGTGGGGTGTCATTGCCTTCTCCTAAATTAAATATTAGTGCTGTACTTTTAAAATACTGATATAGAAGATACTATACTTTAATCACTGACTAGTTAGTTGATGTTGCCTTTGTGTGTGTGTGTGTGTGTGTGTGTGTGTGTGTGTGTGTGTGTAGGTATTTAAAATAATTCTGCTTGAATTGGTTTACTTTCTTTCCCTCAAACATATTCTCTACATAAAAGTATACCTGGAAGCATTGCTATCTCCTACCCTGACAGGATAACATCATACTCTTCTTCTATATTAAATCATTCTCACTTTTGACACATATCTTACAGATGAAAGAAAATGAGACAATTAAAAAAAAAACATTTCTTTCAAATTCCTATATGATGATATTCATTATTTTGTAGTATGAAGAACTTTAAAGGACAATACATGGTTGGATAGTAATATATTATTCTTTTCTGAAGAGATAGATCTCACTTCTAGGTTATTATGACATCAGCAAAATTATTACTATTTCTAATCTGAGTGAAATTTTAACTTTAGAAAGTAGTTATATACAGTTATTTTTTACCCCAAGAAAAACTTTTTAACCCAGGGAGATCTATAGTAATCAAAATTACACCAGATTTATCAATTCCAGTAGCTTCTTTGCTGTCTTCTTCAAACAATTCTGTTATATTAGAGTCTCAGGTATTTAAGAGATTAACTTTACAAAAAGTAGCAAATACGTTGCACCTTCTTAGTTTTTTAATACAATTATATCTGGTTTCTTTGGAACAGACATTATTGATGAACTTATATCAAGCAATTTTCCCAGTGCTATTTTAAATTTATTAATGAATTAAGAATTTATCACTTTAAATTATTTTTAAGGTTTAATAAACTTTATGCATTTCTTGGTATTGCATTGGGCACTGGACATTAATTGACATTCAATGAATTTATAATAGAAAGTAATGACTACACAATTTCAATGTTAAGAAAGACCTTGTCTAAAGCAACCACTTGTAAGTTCAATAGGTTTGTCATACAGGCAGTGCAGATCTAAGTTAATTGATTATTGGAACAGAGAAGACATCACTACTTAGTGCTTCATCACGTATTCACCATATTTATGTCAAGATGTCTATTCAATTAGGTTATGACAAAAATGCAAAACAGTTATTGGGATGTCTTCACTGAAAGCCTACTAGCAGTCTCAATAGGATCCATCCCCAAATGCTCCAACAGTATAGAGTCAAAATCAATGTTTCCACCTGTCATATGACAAACTCAGAAATAACCCTTCTCAGGATTCAATATTTATTATAATCCATTAAAATGTAGTGACTGGATAAAAAATGGCCTCTATTTGTGACTTTCCATTTTTCTTTAGATTGTTCATACTGAACATGTTTGCAATGTTTCTTAAGAAACATGAGAGGGCAGAGGGCTTCCTTGATAAGCTCAGTTGGTAAAGAATCTGCCTGCAATGTAGGAGACCCTGGTTTTCTGGATCAGAAAGATCTGCTGGAGAAGGAATAGACTACCCATTCCAGTATTCTGGCCCACAGAATGCTATGGACTGTATAGTCCATGAGGTGGCAAAGAGTCAGACATGACTAAGCAATTTATTTTAAATTTATTTGTGATTTTCTATTTTTGTTTAGATCGTTCATAATGAACATGTTTGCAACCTTCCTTTACAAGCATGAGAGGGAATTTTAGCTTTATAAAAATCTGAACAGAGAATAAATATACCATGGTAGAATGAGTGGGAATTATCCTATCTGGGTTTAAATCCCAGATTCTCACAGGTTAGATATAAAATATTAGATGAAATTTTGCCTCAGTTTCCTCAATGTTAAAAAGGGAATAATAAAAGTCCTTACTTCAGAGAATAATCTATGCTTTAATAACATAACACTATTAAAGAATTCAGACCTTCTCTGGCATACAGCTTGTGTTTGGTGAGTTACTACTCTTATTACATGCATTAAATCTGTGAGCACTCTATCTAAATATTGAATTTTGCCTTTTTTACATACATTAAATCTGTGAGTACTCTATCTAAATATTGAATTTTGCCTTTTTTGCCAAAATATAACAATTTGTTAGGCGATCACACCTATTTTATTCCTGCATATCAGCTATAGTACTAGATGCCTACAACTATCAACAAGGCCTTGCTCACATCAATTTTCAAATCCATGAAATACAGCAGGAAATAGTAGGACTCGATCCTCCTATTTGCAGTAAAATAAAGGAATGGGATTATCATAAACTGTGTTTTTATGTGTTTTTATCATATTTTGGCATAAGTTCTTTAAATGGACATATCTGGTTAATATTTATTCTTGCAAAATTCAGTTTTACAAATGAAAAAATCAAATCATAAAACTGAAACAAACCATGTTTCTAAATTAAGAATGGAGTCAAAATGTGTATCTCAATTTTCTAAGTCTAAATCTCTTGCTTTTTTGTTGTTATTACTTGTGTCTTCTCCCTACTTTTAACATTCATCATAATAAATGTTAACAATTTCTTAAATTATCCAACAAAGTTTCAAAGATTTTTTTTTTTATGTTATAGAGGAGTTGAGGTGAAGTGAGTGAAAGTGAAAGTTGCTCAGTTGTGTCCAATTCTTTGGGACCCCATGGACTGTCCATAGAATTCTCCAAGCCAGAATACTGGAGTGGGTAGACTTTCCTTTCTCCAAGGGATCTTCCCAACCCAGGCATCAAACCCAGGTCTCTCACATTGCAGGTAGATTCTTTACCCATTGAGCCACAAGGGAAGCCTAAGAACACTGGAGTGGGTAGCCTATCCCTTCTCCAAGGGATCTTCCCGACCCAGGAATTGAACCAGGATCTCCCACATTGCAGGCAGATTCTTATACCAACTGAGCTATCAGGGAGCTGAAGGCACATGCAAAATTCCATATGAGTATTTGACTACACTATAAAGGTATATCATATCAATTTGGCTTTCTAACTTTTCACTATTTAGTAAAGATATAAACTTCTATCAAGATAAATTCTCAAGCAAAGTGTCTAATACTTTTTCAGCCAAAAATTAAGTTGAAAATCAACAGCATATGTATTAATATTGTGTTACTATAACCTGTTGATTTACATATTTTTGTATCAAGTGCATAAAGAGACTAGCCCATAATTAGCAATTATTTTTGCTTTTTCCAAGTTTTGGTTTCTGTTGTTGTCGTACTTAATCTCTCTAAGTACTGTTTATACTCAGAGAAAACCAACCCGTTTATTAAAAAAAAAAAATCAGATTAGGGTGTTTTGTCTTTCCTAGCATTTCTATGCTAAGTCTCATTTCATAAATATATTTTTGAAATTCAGTGATTTCATACTTGAGTTTACTATTTGGCAGCTGTTGCAATATTCTACTATAATCACCCTTCACATTTGGAAACATTTACATAGGCATTCCTAGTTTCAATTTTGATATCATGGCTATGTTACAGGAACCTGTGAGTGGTACTACTTGTACTGCATTTCTTTTTAATGATGGTTTCTGCCCTGTGACAATATAAAAAGTGCCCTTCTATCATTAGTCTGTAAACTTCTGGTACTGAGGCCAACCTCATCATATAGTCAGTATGACAGTTCTCCAAGAACCTGCTGGATTACAGCCATTGCCTAATTGCCATTGTCAGTTATTAGACAATTAGATGAAATTATGTGTGGGTAGGGTAATTCAGATCTTTCAAAATTCATAATGATGATGAACAACTCTAGTTCTTATTGCATTACCTGCTTTGGCTAACAGCACAAAATGTGTTCACTGGATAACAACCAATGCTCCAATCAAGTCTATGATTTGAAGATACGATCTTAGATCTCATCTTTCTTAATAGGTGGAATCAAGTAAACTCATATTTAACCCAACTGCTACAACTTCATGGGCAATTAATTTGGGCTCAACTAATCAGGTTTATGATGTAAGGTGACATAAGCTCCTATCATTTCATTTAATGTCACTTAAGGTGATATTCTAGAAATAACACAGCCCCAGGTCCCTGTAGATCATTATGTTTCAGTGGTCATGATTGTGCTCTCCAGAAGACACTGGGAAGTGTCTGAAGACATTTTTGATGGTCATCATGTGTGTAGTGGGGGGTGTAACAGTGAGTAAAGGTTGAGGAGGCTGCTAAGGATCCTGCAACACACACAACAGTCCTTTCATCCCCTCCAACAATTATCTGAACTCAAGATGTTAACAGTGATAAAGGTGATAATCCTGACTTTTGTTGTTAAGTCAGTAAGTTGTGTCTTTTTGTGAGTCCATGGACTGTATCCCACCAAGCTCCTCTGTTCATGGAATTCTCCAGGCAAGAATACTAGAGTGGGTTGCTATTTTCTCCTCAAAGAATCTTCTTAACCCAGGGAGTGAACACATTTCTGCTGCTTTGCAGGCAGATTCTTTACCACTGAGCCACTTGGGGAGCCTGATTCTGACTTTAGGTGACAAAAATCTGGATTTCAACTAGTGCCCTTCAGGGGGATATAGTCAGAATACTCTAAAGTTGTTTTCTGGTCTCCCTTCTTCATATAGTCCATAAATGCTGGTACAGTGAAAATTTAAATTACAGAAGTGTGGAAAAGTATATAATATAGAGTATAAGAATATATTTCAGGCTTGCAGATCCTGTGCTGGAGGAGACACACGCTGCTGACTTTGTCTTCATGCAGCCCTTACCACTCTGGAGAACTTTCACACCCCTGGGCACAATGTAAACTCTTAAGGAAAAACTGATTGCACCAGTTGTGGAAGAAGAGGAAACAATCCCAAACAATAAGATCACTGTAGTGGGTGTTGGACAAGATAGTATGGCATGTGTCATCAGCATTCTGGGAAAGTCTCTGACTGATGAGCTTGCTCTTGTGGATGTTTTGGAAGATAAATTCAAAGGAGAAATGATGGACCTGCAGCACAGTAGCTTATTCCTTTAGACACCAAAAAGTGTGGCAGACAAAGATTACTCTGTCACTGCCAATTCCAAGATCGTGATGGTAACTGCAGGAGTTCGCCAGCAAGAGGGGAAAAGCCCCCTAACTTGGTGCAAAGGAACGTTAATGTCTTCAAGTTCATCATTCCTCAGATCAGCAAGTACAGTCCTGACTGCATCATCATTGTGGTTTCCAACCCAGTGGATATTCTCACATATGTCACCTGGAAACTAAGTGGATTACCCAAGCACCGTGTGATTGGGAGTGGATGTAACCTGGATTCTGCTAGATTTTGCTACATTATGGCTGAAAAACTTGGCATTCATCCCAGCAGCTGCCATGGATGGATTTTGGGGGAACATGGTGACTTAAGCGTGGCTGTGTGGAGTGGAGTGAATGTGGCAGGCGTTTCTCTCCAGGAATTGAATCCAGAAATGGGGACAGACAATGATAGTGAAAATTGGAAGGAAGTGCATAAGATGGTGGTTGAGAGTGCCTATGAAGTCACCAAGCTAAAAGGATATACTAACTGGGCTATTGGACTAAGTGTGGCTGATCTTATTGAATCCATGTTGAAAAATCTATCCAGGATTCACTCAGTGTCAACAATGGTGAAGGGCATGTATGGCATTGAGAATGAAGTCTTCCTGAGCCTTCCATGTGTCCTGAATGTCGAGGGTTAACCAGTGTTATCAAACAAAAGCTGAAGGATGAAGAGGTTGTCCAACTCGAAAAATGCAGATACCCTCTGGGGCATCCAAAAGGATCTAAAGGACCTGTGACTTCTGGCTGCAAGGCTGTAGAAACTTAAAACTACAGTTTGATTAACCATGAGCCTTTAGTTTATGTACATGTACATGGAGCACAGTTGCTTTTGTCTTCCTAAGTCTGTGAATCTGGGCTCCCAGAATCAAAGCCCATGCATGCTTTAACCCTTGCAAGATGAGTCCTTGAAGAGATAAAGTAAACCACCTAGCATTAAAAAATATATATATATATATATATTTCAGGAAAAAAAGTCTTAAGCACCTTTCCTCTAGAGTTAAAGGCAGACAGACAGATTCAAAAATATAGCAACACTAAAAATACAACTATCTTTAATTTAAGCCTGTGTTTGAAACAATAAGAACTTGGGTGTATGTAGTTTGACAGTGATGTCATTAATTTTTGCATGCACCATTCTGTATTAGAACTGTAGCTAAATAACACTATTTTTGATAATCAATTTTCACATATATTTTTTCCATAAAGATTTTGTCAAAAGTTATTAAGGAATCTGACTTTAGATTCCAACTAATCAATCACTCATTAGTACTTTTCTAAGTGTGACCAAAGCACCTATCACTCTCCTTTCATTACTCTAAAACCTGTTCTGGCTACAAAGGAATCTAGTTCACTCAAAAGGTAGAAGAAAAGCACTTGAGAGTCATTCCTCTACATCTTGTTAAGTTGCTAGAGCCTGTAGTTCTTTATATATTTATTTATGTTTTGCCTAAGAAACACTATGGATACTTTTTTCATATTCCTGGACCTGAGCTTGAAAGAGCCTGATTTAGTAGGTGTGGAATAAGATACAAAAGTAGGCATTAAAAGAAAATTTGGTGATTTCATGCTGATGATTTCAAACTATAGTTTCAGAAATCAACTCTAAGTCCATAAGCTACTTGTGAGAAACTGAATAGGAAGAGTCATACAGGTCAAAAATTTTAAAGACTTGTCAACAATACATTGTTATCACTTTATAACAATAATTTATTGATTCAACAATTGTTGCAAGCAATTTATCTGCCACAAGTAGTCTAGGCATTGGGGATATGGTTATGAATAAAACAAACAAACAAAAAAATGATCTGCTCTGATGGAGCTTACATTCCAGTGGGAGAAGACAGAGAATGAATTACTAACATAAGGCAGAGAAAATTAATAGTTTTCTTTAGATGCATATTTTGGGATGATTTATTAGTAAACTCCAGAATGAGATAATACATTTAAGAATTTATTTCCTTTGAAATATGTTTCTTCTCCACATCTCTCTCCATAGACCCACAATTCTATCAGTCAATTTTTGAAAATATTAATTAATATCAAATTAAAAGGCTAAAGTTTACTTGAAATCAGTACTATATCTGGATCTTATATGAGGTTGTTTCCATTTGTTACACTGTAACTAAAAGTAACAATCTAGTTTGCATTCCCACCAACAGTGCAAGAGGGCTCCCTTTTCTCCATGGATTTATGTTGATGTATGGCAAAACCAATACAATATTGTAAAGTAATTAACCTCCAATTAATATAAATAAATTTATATTAAAAATAAAAGTAACAATCTTGGAAAATCTTTCTGACATTTATTTTCCACTTGTGAAAACCTACTGCATGTTTTATTTTTGCTGCCTTTATACCGCTGTCTTAGAATTATATGCATTCTTATATTTTTGTGCGATATAACGAGATGTTATCACCTTGTTACCTAATAAGACACAATTTTTTGAAGTTCTCTGATTTGAAGGATAAAGAGAAACTCTAATATGTGTTTATATGTGTCTATGTGTATTTTTGTTTTTCTGACTCAACTATTTGGTGTACTAAATTTGGATAAGCTGATAAGCATTCCAATCAATAAAACAAAAAAACAACTGAAAATTTAAAAAATGTAGAATACAAAGTTTAAATCTATTTATTTACCACAGATTTTCTTAAAGCTTTTATTATGTGATTGTGAATTCTAATTCTCAAAGACAAGATAAAATAAGCAGTGTTATCTAAACATACTCAATTGTGGATTCCTTTTCACTGAGCTTACAAAAAGACCATATGCTGTGAAAAAGTGATTAAGAACACAGGGTAATTTGGCTTTTCAGATTTAAAAAAATCCAAGGAAAAGATGTTTTTAAATCTGAAAAGCCAAATTACAAAATATTTTATATACACACACAGACACATGCACACACTCACACACACAAACAAGTATAATTATATAATTATATGGCAGGATTCTCATTAAGTGTGAAAAGGTTAAGCAGAAATACTCCCTTTCTATTTTATGTTAAATAAAATTTAGTGATTTTAGTGCTTACATTTCAATCTAAAGAAGAAATGATTTTGAGATTATTTCCTAATCATTGTCACTCTTCTTTCTCAGGAGAACAGAGAAGAGTTCATTAGACACTAGACACACATCAAGACATTAGAGAGAATTGTATCAAAGGAAAGAATGCAATAAAAGGAAGGAGTAGTCAGAATAGAGAACATCAAATATTTTGTTGGAAAATATGTAAATTTGGACTGGTATAGAACATACTGCAAGAAGAATAGATTGGAATAAGCTCACAATCCACAGAAATAAATAACTAAAGGTACATGCAGAAAGATTCTCTGAACACATCCATTAGTAGGTATGCAAACAGATCTTAAAAATAAAGGTTTAAAAATGAATTACTTTCACTACTGATAGGTTATGATTAAACAAGATAGATGATCCATAAAAAAATATCCTCAAAACTGGAATTGTGTATATTTACACACTGACTTGCTGCAGGAAAGATTTAGAGTAACTACTAATTTAAGACCATTTTAAATTATAAAATTTATAATTTATTTGCTGCATATTTAATTTTTCAGTAGTGAAAAATATAAAGTTCTTACAGTGATATAATCTTTGTTTGGTTACAAGGACAAATCCTATCCTAAAATAAATCTCGACCCAAACAGAAGTAACCCCTTAGTCACACAATCAATGATTTGGGGTTTTGTTTGATTTTGTTTTAATCTGCCCACTATGAGAGATAATCTAGGTCATAATTTTAATGATTTTTATCCTTAATAGTATGTGTTTTTATGCTTAAATTAAATGTAATAAACTTCAGCTAGTTCTCATTCAATGGGTTCAGTTCTATCAGTTCACAAAGCATCTTATCTTCATCAACTTTTACTTTCATTTATTAATTCAAAAAATACTAAATGTTTACTGTGCTTCCATTATATTACAATTCAAAATGTTTATCTAGGTATCATTGTACATTTCCTTGCATTTGTTCAGTACCACCCGGGGACAGAGGACCCTGGAGTGCTGCAGTCCATGGGGTCTCAGAGTTAGAGACTGAACAACACTACCACCTGGTCCCTGCATTAGGGCCCCAGTGTCAAGTTAGCAAAGCAAGGTTCTCAACACTTTTCAAAACACTGTCTCAGTGAAACTGTTCCATTAAAGAATATGACAGAGTCAGCATGCATTGAACCTCAGTTAATTTATTTATGGCTCAGTCACTCCAGATCCCATTGAGAATTTATTTTTACCATATAAAATGATAACAAATTTAGTTACTTGGTGAACTTATTATGACTTATTTTAGAAATAGTAATGCATGTGCATGCATGTGTGTCACATATGCATAAACACAGAGAAATTAATCATTACAGAACAACAATTAATGAGAAAAAATAGTAAATCAAAAAAGTCAAGCATTCTGTTATCATATTTGTGTTGGATAATAAAAAATATTAAAGATGCAGTGATAAATAATACTTATGATAGTGATCCTTTGATATTAAGAAAATGCAAGTTGCTTCCTTTTTCATGACTGTCCAAATACTTATTTCCTTGTGGGAAATCCATTGTGCCAGGTCACTAAGTAGTATCATTTGGCTGGGCAAAAAATGAAGAAACCCTCTCCTTATACACAGGCTTCAAGTGCTGCCAAAGTGTAAGAAAAATTCAAGGAATGTGATCAGAAAAATCAGAAAAAAGGATAAAAGCTGACATATGAAACAGAAAATTCAAAAATGCAGTAGAAAATGAAGGCATGAAGGTACAGAAGCATCCATTTTAAGCTATGTTATAATATTAATTAGAATTTTATCTGTTAAATTAACTTATTAAATGTCTCTTCTCTTGATAATGGTGCATAAATAAATTATTTTTCCTACATTTTTCTTTATGTCCAGATAGAAGACAAACAGAAAAGCATAGTTATACATACAGAAAAAGAAAAAGTAATATAGTATATTCTCAAACATTAGCTCCATTGGAATCATCTAGTACCATTCTTAAGTTTCTGGGCCCTGCCCCCTGAATTTCTTTTGTGTTAGGTCTGGGGTAGTGCTTGACAATTTTAATTTCTAATTTTATTAAGTTTCTCAATTTTAAATTTTAATAACTATCAGGTCCCTAGATCATGCTGATTCACTCCTAGGCACTTAGAGAATCACTGATAAAACACATGGTCTATTTTCAGGAATTTCTAAAGATGCTAATGGAAACCTTAGCATGGAAAATTTCTTCTTTCCAGTACTTTTACTTTATAGTATAAAACTATAATGCAATTCTTAAAGTAGCACGGATAGGTTTCGTGGAAGACAATTTTTCCATAGACTTGGGTGATGATGGTTTCAGAATGATTCAAGTACATTACATTTTATTTTGTACTTTATTTCTATTATTATTACATCAGTTCCACCTCAGATCATCAGACCAGGTTTGGGGGGGGAGGCCTGAGGGATTTCTGCTATAAGGGATAAACAAGAAGTTACAAGATACCTAAGTAAAATACATTTTCAGTATATTTGCATCAATATTTCTTCAGGAAACTATAACAACAGTTGACCAATGGATTCGAAGTGGCATATTTTTGGGTCATGTTACAACCATTACAAAAATGCACATATTATAATTTTTCTTGTTCAGTGCTTAGAATGAGAATCTAAAATGATATAAATTCTTAGATACATTTAGAGATCCAAAAGTTGCAGGATCCCAGATTCTTTCCTCTTCGAGCCCGGCAAAGATGGAGGAGAAGGAGGAAGAGGAAGAGGAGGAGGAGGGAAGAAAGAAGAGACTTGTTTCACAGCATAAAGGTCTAAGTCAGCCCTGAAAAAATCCTATGTATTGTGGAAGTAGGTAAATGTTTTCTTATGTATCCAAGCTTGGCTATGGCACAGTAAGCCATATATAATAAGCAAGAACCTTATTATACTCTTTGGATAGAGCAAGAGGAATACAGACAGGACTAACCTACAAGATCAGAAAGTGCCTGCTTAAGTCACTCATTAGTGTCCAACTCTTTGCGACGCAGTGGACTGTAGCCTACCAGGCTACTCCCTCCATGGGATTCTCCAGGCAAGAGTACTGGAGTGGGTTGCCATTTCCTTCTCCAGGGGATCTTCCCAACCCAGGGACTGAACCTAGGTCTCCCGCATTCCAGGCAGACGCTTTAACCTCTGAGCCACTAGGGAAGCCCCAAATAATAAGCAAGAACCTTATTATACTCTTTGGATAGAGCGGGGTAATACAGACAAGATTAACCTATAGGATCAGAAAGTGCCTGCTTCCTTTAATTCCTTCCTAGTATTTACTCTTCCTTGTACATATTTAACTAATCTTTGTCATTCTTCTTAATGTTTTTCCTAAGACCTTGGTTGCAAAATTCATTGGGATTTACCCCAGTCAAAAACTCAGAATCCTCAAACTGTTTAACATGAAGTTTTTACCATGTAAAAGAATGAGCATTTGAAATAGTAATAAAAAAATTGATTTAAAAATATATATATATGATATGTGAGTTTTAGTTTGTGACTTAAGATTCACAATACCTACCATATTATTTTTGTGTGTGTGCATCTAGAACAAAGGCTACTAAAATATTATCATGACTAGGTGTAGATTCTTCAAAAATACATGAATAAAATATTAAAACAGGATGAATCAACATCTAACTTTTTTTCTAAATTCTCTAATGTGACTCTTCATGGCTTCTAGTCCCATCTGAGTTGTTGTAATGCTGATAAATCTCTACATGAGCTCTATGAAAAGAGATGAGTGGTTATGGGATATGAATAAGTATACTACTGTCTATGAAAAGCTACAGTTGGTTTACAGAATCACTCTCCCATAGTCATTTTCCATCCCTCAACAATCTTAAAAGCAGTTCATCTAGGAAAATAGAGGTCACTTAATATGTGGGAGACAATATGACTATATCAGAAAATGTCCCATTAACTTGGATTAAGAACTAAAGCTTTTTAAATCATTGATCCATAATAAAACCAACTTGCATAAACATTATCATTCAAAACTCAGACAATGAAATCAGAAAATAATTTAATACTTTTTCATTCAATAATTAAACCTGATAAGTTTAAATTTAAATTGATATCTTAAAATATTATCAAAAACTAAGCTTTACACAGTTTCAGTTCCATTACTTTATAAAATTTCACATCTCCCTGGTAAATGAATTTTTATTTTAAAAAGCATATATTTTATTAATCAGTTACATGATTAAACATTATTATAGAGCAGTTTTCTTACACTGTTATTATAATTAATTAAAATTGGAAAAAAGCCAAGTGGAGAGTATATAAGAATAGAGAAATGAATTACTATGTAAACTTATGATAAAATATAGAGTCAACAAATATTAAAGCAGGAGTTAGGGTTATAGGTAGTTTTAACTGACCTCATTACTTTTCTGCATTTGTTAAGATTTCCATAGTCACAAAAAATAGAAATAATTTTCTTATCAATATGTCTATAAATTTAAGAATACACTTGTCACACCCCTACGTTAATCAGAGCATGACAGAATTTTACTCATTCTAAGGGACATTCCTTTGACAACTGTATAAAGTTCTCTAGAGATGCAGATCATACACTTTATCTAGATAGAATACATTTATAATCGATTGGAGCATTTCCAGAAAACATAGTATCATTTATCTGGAAACTGAAAAATTGAAACAACTAGCATAGCACCAAGATCATTATAAACTGTTTCATTTGCCAAGTTAGGTAACCTTCCAAAATCACCAATGCTTCCAAAATGTATGATGTTATAAAATATTCATTTAACAAAGCCATAATGAATTTCTTGGGCTTCCCAGGTGGCTCAGTTGTAAAAAAAAATTAAAAAATCCACCTACTAAGGCAAAAGACACAGGAGACTAGGGTTCAATCCCTGAGTTGGGAAGATCCCTTGGAGAAGGGAACTGCAACCCATTCCAGTATTCTTGCCTGGAGAATCCCAGGGACGGGGGAGCCTAGTGGGCTGCCAACTATGGAGTCGCACAGAGTCGGACACGACTGAAGCAAATTAGCAGCAACAGCAGGCAGTATTCTTGTTTGGAAAATCCTATGGACAGAGAAGCCTGGTGGGCTGCAGTCCATGGGGTCATAAAAGAATCGGACACAATTGAGGATGGATGCATAATCACTTTCTCAAACTAAACTGATTTCAAAAAACATTTCTTAATTAAAAACATTCAAGGTTCCTGAAGTCATGTTTCAGATTCAGCAATGGTAGATCCTTTTGGAACATAGTTTAAGAATGAGTCTGGTAATTGAGATTGCACAGACTCAGATTCCAACTCATATCTGGCAAATTATAATCCTCCTGATTTGAGAACCAAAGTCAAGTGTTCCTTTTTTTTTTTTTAATTGTAAACAGAATTCAGTAACTTTCTAAGGCATTTGACTGTTTCCATTACAATACATTCAGCCAAACAGTCCTGCAGGGGAGATTGCTTTTTGCCTCTATGTGGACTCAAGAGACGTTTTTAAATTTGCTCCTCTTTTTTAGACCCATATGCATGATCCCATGTAGGCAGATGTGTAAAATGATTTATCCAATTTTCCAAAGACATTGTATTCTATTGACATTGAACATGATACATATTACTGTATAATTTCCTTACACAAATTACTTTAGAAGTCACTGTTTCCAACATAAAATTGCAACTATTTTGCAAATTATCTGACAAATAATTTCAGTCTTTTATACAGTTATTCTATATAGAAAGCCACTATTCAATGTACTACTTTAGGAAGCTTCCCAGGTGGCACTAGTGGTTAATAACCTACCTCACAATGCAGGAGACATAGAGATATGAGTTCAGTTCTTGGGTGAGGAAGATCCCCTACAGGATGGCACGGCAACCCACTCCAGTATTCTTACTTGGAAAATCTTCCGACACAACTAAAGCAACTTAGCAAAGCATAGCATCACTTTAGAAAAAAATGCATCATGAACAAAGCAACAACTTACAGCTGCTACTTACTTTTTCTTGGCCTTAGTTACATACATAATAGCCATTAATTATAAAAATGACAGGAAATTTTAAATAAGATTACATTTTTTTGCTTACATAGGTTGATGCCACAACTTTTACATGATCTATTTTAAAAATTAAATCATTTCTATAGTAGTATACTAATTTTAAGATTCTGATAAAATATCTGGCACCTACTAGGCACTCTGTAATTTAGACTATGGTGAGTGAGTGAAAGTTTCTCAGTCCTGTCTGACTCTCTGGGACTTCATGGACTTCCCCAGGCCAAAATACTGGAGTGGGTAGCCTTTCCCTTCTCCAGGGAATCTTCCCAACCCAGGGATCAACCCCACGTCTCCTGCATTGCAGGCAGAGTCTTTACCAGCTGAGCCACAAGGGAAGCCCAAGAATACTGGAGTGGGTAGCCTATGCCTTCTCCAGGGGATTTTCCTGACCCAGGAATCGAACTGGGTCTCCTGCATTGCAAGCAGATTCTTTACCAACTGAGCTATGAGGGAAATTCCAGACTATGGTGAAGGTCTAAAATATTAAAGCAGAAATGAATTGTTAAGCAAATATACTTATGATAACTAGTTATGTATATTCTAATATATATCTCACAGTATAGAATTCCAGTTTTGCCTATTTGAATTAAAGAATTAAAATATTTAGGAANCTATGAGGGAAATTCCAGACTATGGTGAAGGTCTAAAATATTAAAGAAGAAATGAATTGTTAAGCAAATATACTTATGATAACTAGTTATGTATATTCTAATATATATCTCACAGTATAGAATTCCAGTTTTGCCTATTTGAATTAAAGAATTAAAATATTTAGGAAAGAGATCAAAATGGTGGAGTAGGAGGATCTAGAACTCAATCTCACCTTTCCCACAAACACAACAAAAATACATATGCATATGGAATAACTGTCACAGAAAACTATCAAGAAACTAATGGAAAGACTCCATTATAGTGAAGGCTAAAAAAAAGAAATCAGATAGGAAGGGAAGATAAGTGATCAGGTCAAGACCTGTGCCCTAGGGAGATGACTCAGGAAAAGGGAGATTACATGGAGACCCTCCCTGGGAGTGGGTGGTTCAAAGCATATATCAGGAACTCCAGTCCTGGTACCTAACACAGGGAAGACAAGCCCCTTGGCTGGTTGGTGGGGTGGTGAGACTACCAGGACCACAGTGACAAGTAGAGACTTTGCTTAGGACAAGCTTGTGAATGCCTGCTTATTCTTAAGTGGGGTAGACAGGTGCACTGAAACTTCATGTAGCTGGTTTCCTGAGCCCACCTCAGCATGCCCAGCCTAAGCTGAGAAATTGCTCCAGCCCCACATACTTTTTGCAGTTCTACAATGGAAAGAGGACTAGAAGAACAGGGAACAACCTTGTAGAGAGACAAAGTAGCAAATACCCTGAAAGGGGCATCTAAGCACAGCAGCAGTGGGCATTAACAGCACTTAACACATAAGGAACCCTAAACTCTTCTCTGTGACCAGATTGCCAGAACTCTTGATGCACCACTCAGCAAGAGCCTGCACAAACTCCTCTTCCTCCAGAAACTGTTCCCCTTCAGGACAAGAGTGCTGGTGTCAAAAGAGGGGGGATCAGACACTTAAGGAAACAGAGCCAGCTCAGAACCGATCCTCAGGACTTCTGCTCTGGGGACCTACCTCAACTAGGGACCATTTTAACTAGGGACCTACTTTCATCCCAATAGGATGGTGAAGAGCACTGAGTGGAAATAAAGTCCTAGCTCACACCTTGCTCCAGCCTTATCTTCTCCTACAGCCCTCAGTTCAGTTCAGTCACTCAGTCGTGTCCGACTCTTTGCAACCCCATGAATTGCAGCACACCAGGCTTCCCTGTCCATNTGTGGATGAGACACTGCAAGCACTCACCAGTATTATTTGTTGGCAGCATCCCTCCCTCCCCACAGCACGACTAAACAAGTGAGCCTAAAAAAAAAGTGTCCACCACCACCTTCCCTGTGTCAAGACGGAAATCAGACACTGAAGAGACCTCAAACAGAAGAAGTTAAACAGAGGGAACCACCTTGGAAGTGACCCCACACTGCCCACAGCACCAGAGAAAGGGCCAGATATATTTTTACTATTTTTACGATCATTTTCTGTGTGTGTGTGCTGATGTTGTTGTGTAATTGTTTTTTCTTCTTTTCTCTTTTTTCTTATTTTTTAACATTCTTAAATTTTAAGTCCTTTATTTCTCTAATTTTTATTTTTATAACCCACTATTACTTTTCACAAAAAAAGACCCTATTTTTAAAGCGAACGCCGTATATAGTCTTTTTGCGGTGTTGTCGTTGTTTTAAAATAATTCTTGTGGCTTTCTTTTTCTTCTTCTTTTCTTTAATATTGTATTTTTGAAGATCCAGTCTCTACTCCAGATTTTTAATCTTTGCTTTTAGGTAATTGTTGTCAATTTTGTACATTCAAAAAACCCAATCTTCAGTACCCAGTTTTACCTGAGAGTGAGATTACCAGCTTGACCACTCTCTCCTCCTTTGGACNCTCTACTCCAGATTTTTAATCTTTGCTTTTAGGTAATTGTTGTCAATTTTGTACATTCAAAAAACCCAATCTTCAGTACCCAGTTTTACCTGAGAGTGAGATTACCAGCTTGACCACTCTCTCCTCCTTTGGACTCTCCTTTTTCGCCACCAGGTGGCCTCTGTCTCTTCCCACCCCCTTCTCTTCTCTACCCAACTCTGTGAATCTCTGTACATTCCAGACGGTGGAGAACACAGAGAACTGGTTACTGGCTGGATCTGTCTTTCTCCTTTTCATTTCCCTCTTTTATCCTCCTGGCCACCTCTATATACTTCCTCTCTCTCCTCTAACCTGTGTAACTCCGTGAACATCTCTGAGTGGCCCAGACTATGGAGCGCACATAAGGAAGTGATTACTGGCTAGCTTGCTCACTCCTTTTTTGATCCTACCTCATCTCATTCCAGTCACCTCTAACTCCCCCCTTCCTCTTCTCTTTCCATGTAACTCAGTGAACCTCTTTGGGTGTCCCTCAATGTGGAGAAACCTTTCATCTTTAACTTAGAAGTTTTATCATTGGTGCTGTATAGATGGAGAAGTCTTGAGGCTATTGTAAAAATAAAACAGAAAATTAGAAGCAGGAGGCTTAAGTCCAAATCCTGAGAATATCAGAGAAACCCTGAATCCAGGGAACATTAATCAATAGGAGCTCATCAAATGCCTCCATACCTACACTGAAAGCAAACACCACCCAAGGGCCAACAAGTTCCAGAGCAAGACATACCACTCAAATTCTCCAGCAACACAGGAACCTGAGCTTCAATATACAGGTAGCTTAAAGTTACTTCAAAATAATTGACGTCTCATAACCCATTACTAGACACTTCATAGCAGTCCAGAGAGAAGAAATCCAGCTCCACCCACCAGAACTCCAACACAAGCCTCCCTAACCAGGAAACCTTGACAAGCCACTGATTCAACCCCACCCCCAATGAGGAAACTCCACAATAAAGAGAGCTCCACAAATTCCTAGAATATAGAAAGGCCAACCCAAATTCAGCAATATAACCAAGATGAAGAGACAGAACAATACCCAGCAGGTAAAGGAACATGAGAAATGCCCACCAAACCAAACCAAACAGGAAGAGATGGGGAATCTACCTGAGAAAGAATTCCTAATATTGATAGTGAAAATGATCCAAAATCTTGAAATCAAAATGGAATCACAGATAAATATCCTGGAGACAAGGATCAGAAGATGCAAGAAAGATTTAAGAAGAACCTAGAAGAAATAAAAAAGAGTCAATATATAATGAATAATGCAATAAATGAGATGAGCAACACTCTGGAGGCAACAAATTGTAGAGTAATGGAGGCAGAAGATAGGATTCAGTTCAATTCAGTTCAGTTCAGTTGCACAGTCGTCTCTGACTTTTTGCGACCCCATGAATCACAGCACGTCAGGCCTCCCTGTCCATCACCATCTCCCGGAGTTCACTCAGACTCAGGTTCATTGAGTCAGTGATGTCATACAGCCATCTCATCCTCTGTTGTCCCCTTCTCCTCCTGCCCCCAATACCTCCCAGCATCAGAGCCTTTCCAATGAGTCAACTCTTTGCATGAGGTGGCCAAAGTACTGGAGTTTCAGCTTTAGCATCATTCCTTCCAAAGAAATCCCAGGGCTGATCTTCAAAATGGACTGATTGGATCTCCTTGCAGTCCAAGGGACTCTCAAGAGTCTTCTCCAACACCACAGTTCAAACACATCAATTCTTCGGCAAACAGCCTTCTTCACAGTCCAACTCTCAAACCCGAACATGACTACAGGAACAACCATAGCCTTGACTAGACAGACCTTAGTAGGTAAAATAATGTCTCTACTTTTGAATATACTATCTAGGTTGGTCAGAACTTTTCTTCCAAGGACTAAGCGTCTTTTAATTTCATGGCTGCAGTCACCATTTGCAGTAGTTTTGGAGCCCCCCAAAATAAAGTCTGACACTTTTTCCACTGTTTCCCCATCTATTTACCATGAAGTGATGGGTCCAGATACCATGATCTTCAGTTTCTGAATGTTGAGCTTTAAGACAACTTTTTCACTCTCCTCTTTCACTTTCATCAAGAAGCTTTTGAGTTCTTCTTCACTTTCTGCCATGAGGGTGGTGTCATATGCATATCTGAGGTCATTGATATTTCTCCTGGCAATCTTGATTCCAGCTTGTGTTTCTTCCAGTCCAGCATTTCTCATTATGTACACTGCATATAAGTTAAATAAACAGAATGACAATATACAGCCTTGACGTACTCCTTTTCCTATTTGGAGCCAGTCTGTTGTTCCATATCCAGTTATAACGGTTGCTTCCTGACCTGCATTCAGATTTCTCAAGAGGCAGGTTAGGTGGTCTGGTATTCCCATCTCTTTGAGTATTTTCCACAGTTTATTGTGATCCACAAAGTCAAAGGCTTTGGCATAGTCAATGAAACAGAAATAGATGTTTTTTTCTGGAAATTTCTTGCTTTT
>SJYW01042273.1:304877-318749 GCA_006410735.1 Raphicerus campestris | reverse complement strand
CTCCCAGCTCCCTCCCCACCCCACCTCCCGGAATCATCCCGTACACCAGCCCCAAGCATCCTGTATCCTGCATTGAACATAGACTCTAATATTTTTCTTTCTTTTATTTTTTCACTCATCTTTCACCTCCATTTTCATATATACTGAAGTTTCATTTATGTGCTCTCTTAGGCTTCCTCATTTTTTATATCTTGTAAGCAAGACTGCACTGGAGAAGAAAATGGCAATCCACTCCAATACTTGCCTGGGAAATACCATGGAGAGAGGAGCTCGTGGGATACAGTCCATGGGGCCACAAAACAGTCAGACACAAGTCAGTGACAAAAANGAAGGAATGATGCTGAAGCTGAAACTCCAGTACTTTGGGCACCTCATGCGAAGAGTTGACTCATTGGAAAAGACTCTGATGCTGGGAGGGATTGGGGGCAGGAGGAGAAGGGGACGACCGAGGATGAGATGGCTGGATGGCATCACGGACTCAATGAACGTGAGTCTGAGTGAACTCCGAGAGATGGTGGTGAACAGGGAGGCCTGGCGTGCTGCGGTTCATGGAGTCGCAAAGAGTCGGACACGACTGAGCGACTGAACTGAACGGAACTGAACATGTGATTGTCTATCAGACAGAAAAATCCAGCGGTAGTGGAATGAAAAAATAATTATTATCCTATTCACTTACCTTAGAATAGTTATTGAGCGATGGAAGCAACATACTCACAAAACAAATAATCCAGTCATGTAATAGGAAGTGATAGAGATGTATGTAGGATTACAGCTATANTAGTGGAATGAAAAAATAATTATTATCCTATTCACTTACCTTAGAATAGTTATTGAGCGATGGAAGCAACATACTCACAAAACAAATAATCCAGTCATGTAATAGGAAGTGATAGAGATGTATGTAGGATTACAGCTATAACTACATAAATGAGTGTGGGCTTCCCTTGTGGCTCAGCTGATAATGAATCATCCTGCAATGTGGGAGACGTGGTTCGATCCCTGGAGAAGGGAAAGGCTACCCACACCAGTATTCTGGCCTGGAGAATTCCATGGACTGTGCAGTCCATGGGGTTGCAAATAGGAATAGTGATAGAGAGTATAGAATTACAGGCAGAACTACAAAATAAAACTTAATAAATGTAACAATATCTGCAACATCTGTTAACAGTTTAAAACTGTACTGAGTATTTTCTGTTTGTGGATATAATGCTAAACTCTAGACACAGAGTACAGAGAAACAGAGAATTTTCTATTTTGAATCCCTTCTGCTTTTACATGTTCTAGACTTTTCCCATCCTTCTGTAGACAATTGTTCATCTCCTTTCTTTTCACCTCTATATGTGAAATTACATTAGTAAATAATTATTTTTATACAGAAACAAGTTGTTTTATTCACATATGATTAAAATTTAAAGTTTATCCCATCTCTATACCATCTTATCCTCTTAGTACAACATATCTCTTTCTCCTGTTAGTTAACTCTGTTGGTTCTTTTATGCTTAACACAAAAGGTCAAGGAATGTCAACATGGATAAACTAAAAACATTTTTACTTAAGGAGATTTTTTGTATCTACATGCTATTTGAGCCTGTATGTTAATCAGTACACTCCCAAAATGCAGATTTCCAAGCAGAACACGTTTTTGGACGTTCTTCTTTGTTTTGTCTGAATTTCAAACAGAAAGCTAGGAACATTCCTCTTACAGAGTTTTTAACAATTACAGGAGAGTCATCAGAAAAAGTTTTTAAGAAACTATAAATAATTCTTCCCTTGCTGAGAGTGAACGATATATTTCCCCTGATTTAAAAAGTCTTATATATAATAATTCAATTCAGTCATGAGTAAGCACTATGAAGAACTTCTGTGTGAGTTATCTGAAATTCAACGTAGCCATGTAGACATGTAAAGCTAGGGGAAAAAACCTCAAACATCTGCTTTATAAAAAAGAAGTACTTGAAGATGACTTTCTTCAGGAAAACTTTTCTCTCCACTCTCTCTCTAGCTGGGCAAGCCATCTTGCATTTGTGCTTCAGTAAAGACCTTTACCTTTCTTTTCTACTAAAGAATCATATTTCATAATTTTATCAGTTTAACATGTTACATAATCCCATATCCCAGACCCAAAAACTGACATGAAAGAGGAGCTCACATTATGATAAACTCAATTGGGAAAATAAGTAGGACATTCCAAAAATTTAAACAGTAAACCAAAGCCATTAGATCATAGGGACAACAGTAGTAGTGTTAATTGCTCGTTTGTGTCTGACTCTTTGCGACTCCAGGGACTGTAGCCCACCAGGCTCCTCTTTCCATGGGATCCTCCAGGGAAGAATACTGGAGTGGGTTGCCATGCCCTTCTACCAAGAATCTTCTTGACCCAGGAATCAAACCCAGGTCTCCTACACTGCAGGCAGATTCTTTACTGTATGAGCTACAGGGAAGTAAAAGGTCATAGGGATAAGTACATATCAATTCTAGTTAATATCAGATTCAGATTAGTACTATAACATTTTGGCAATTATCAATTCCAAAACTGAAGATATAAGACACCTGTATCCCACATTAAGCATCCCATGAGTAATTTAGAGTTAAAAGGAAAAGAATATAGATATATAGTAACAGGCTATTATAATGCCAAAAAGCTTAATAATCATTCANGCCTGTATGTTAATCAGTACACTCCCAAAATGCAGATTTCCAAGCAGAACACGTTTTTGGACGTTCTTCTTTGTTTTGTCTGAATTTCAAACAGAAAGCTAGGAACATTCCTCTTACAGAGTTTTTAACAATTACAGGAGAGTCATCAGAAAAAGTTTTTAAGAAACTATAAATAACTCTTCCCTTAATGAGAGTGAACGATATATTTCCCCTGATTTAAAAAGTCTTATATATAATAATTCAATTCAGTCATGAGTAAGCACTATGAAGAACTTCTGTGTGAGTTACCTGAAATTAAACGTAGCCATGTAGACATGTAAAGCTAGGGGAAAAACCTCAAACATCTGCTTTATAAAAAAGAAGTACTTGAAGATGACTTTCTTCAGGAAAACTTTTCTCTCCACTCTCTCTCTAGCTGGGCAAGCCATCTTGCATTTGTGCTTCAGTAAAGACCTTTACCTTTCTTTTCTACTAAAGAATCATATTTCATAATTTTATCAGTTTAACATGTTACATAATCCCACATCCCAGACCCAAAAACTGACATGAAAGAGGAGCTCACATTATGATAAACTCAATTGGGAAAATAAGTAGGACATTCCAAAAATTTAAACAGTAAACCAAAGCCATTAGATCATAGGGACAACAGTAGTAGTGTTAATTGCTCGTTTGTGTCTGACTCTTTGCGACTCCAGGGACTGTAGCCCACCAGGCTCCTCTTTCCATGGGATCCTCCAGGGAAGAATACTGGAGTGGGTTGCCATGCCCTTCTACCAAGAATCTTCTTGACCCAGGAATCAAACCCAGGTCTCCTACACTGCAGGCAGATTCTTTACTGTATGAGCTACAGGGAAGTAAAAGGTCATAGGGATAAGTACATATCAATTCTAGTTAATATCAGATTCAGATTAGTACTATAACATTTTGGCAATTATCAATTCCAAAACTGAAGATATAAGACACCTGTATCCCACATTAAGCATCCCATGAGTAATTTAGAGTTAAAAGGAAAAGAATATAGATATATAGTAACAGGCTATTATAATGCCAAAAAGCTTAATAATCATTCATGATTTGCTTTCAATTGTGATAAATCTTTTAAGTATGTGATTGAGTTCTTGTTCTGCTTCTTCCAAAGCCTGCTCATTAAATATTAAAATAATAAGTAAAAAGTGAACAAGTGAACATGCAAATAGCCAGATGCCATATAACATAATATTTTCACATCTAAAAATGGAAAACATATATTTTGCTAATTTAAAAATGTCCATAAAATTAAGTGAATTCACCTTCAAAACTGAAAGGTCAGATTTCGTGGTTAATTTTTGTTTGTTTTTAAAAGGTCTGTCAATCATTTTTGCAATCACATTCTTCTAACTTCAAGGCGAGTGTAACTGTAGTCTTGCNTATTTTGCTAATTTAAAAATGTCCATAAAATTAAGTGAATTCACCTTCAAAACTGAAAGGTCAGATTTCGTGGTTAATTTTTGTTTGTTTTTAAAAGGTCTGTCAATCATTTTTGCAATCACATTCTTCTAACTTCAAGGCAAGTGTAACTGTAGTCTTGCCAGAAAACAGTGAATAATCTTTCCAACTGTATAAAGCAAAATACATTTTTCTAAAATGACCATTCCCATTAGAGAAAAACACTTTCTAGACTCTTTTAAGTATGAATATTTAACAATAAAAGAAGTATTTGAATATGAACTTGATTCCATTAGAAAATAGTCACAAAAGTTTGTCAGGAAATTTTAATAAAAAGCATGCTATTTATAGTTAGCAATTGACCTGTTAATTTGAAAAATCAGTATTTTGGTAACAAGAAGCAATTATTTTTCTTATTTTTCTTTACCATTCTATCTATCTATCTATATAGATGTATGTATGTATACATTTTTAAGAAAAACAATCCATGTTGACAGAAAGTAGCACAGTGAACACTGAGGCCCGAAAGTTCATTTGCTCTAGTTATGCTGACACTGTAGCAGGAAACAGCTCCTGTATTCAAAGTCTTGATAAATGCTTCCTATTTTAGAAACATGAATTCCTCCAAGGTGCCCCTGGAGGAAAGCCCTTCAAGCTTTCATGATTTCCTCTAAATGTTTAAAATCATGCTCCCCTTATGTGTTCTGAGTAACAATTACTGGCTTCTTTTCTGGAAATAAAATGTGCTTTACTTTGTTCTACCTCTTATTGGCTTCATGCTGTGTCCTGTTTTTTCTTAAAATTGTGATACAGTTTTTATCATTCAAGGGATAAAAACAATAATTTTAAAAATATAGCAATTCTTTTCTTAAACTTAATGACTAAGGTGAAGAAACTAAGATTTAAGGAACAGATAAATCTGTGCAGTATTTAATGCCAACTATTCATATTACTAGATAATAATGTGACCTACAGAAATGATTTAAACGTATCATTGCATTAATTTAGGATATATACAATAAAAATTGGTGTTTGTCATATTTAACACAATCTAGAATTCAAAACTAAGAATAGCCTTATCTAGCCTTATCTAGAATTCAAAACTAAGAATAGCTTTTAGATAAAATATCTAATATTAAATTATGAAACAATTTCATAAATTTACTTCCTGATAATAATATGCATGCTGCTATCCTGTATATCTAATGACACAACAAATTGCTCACTATATGTTTGAAAAATTACAAAATATGAAACTTAAAAAAATGCTTATGATGATAATAAAGTGTGAGTAGAAATTATCATTCTAAGGTTAGTATATGTATATATATATGTGTATGTGTATATATATACATATATATATCAGCAATTTATATTATATACATATACACACACACACACACATATTATCTCCTGCATTGGCAGGTGAATTCTCTACCACAGAGCCACCAGAGAAGGCCCCCTAAAGTAAACAAAGGAATATATATATATGTATATAACCCACCTGCCAATGCAGGAGATGTAAGAGACACAGGTTTGATCCCTGGGTTGAGACCATACCCTGGGTTGGGAAGATCCCCTGGAGGAGGGCATAGCCACACACTCACTCCAATATTTGCGCCTGGAGAATCCCATGGACAGAGGAACGTAGCATTCCTCAGAGGAACCTACAGTCCACAGGGTCTCAAAAAAGTCAGACAGGACTGAAGTGACTCAGCAGATACATATTATATCTATCTATCTATCTGTCTATCTATCTGTGTATCTATAAACCAGCAAGGCTAAATATAAATGCAAATTAAATAATCAAAAATAAATAAAATCAATATATTTGACTGTGCATTTTTAAACTTTATGTACAGCATAAAATAACATATATATATAAAGGCAGACAAATGTTACAAATGGTTTGCTTGTACGAGAAAATNTAAAAAATATAAATGCAAATTAAATACTCAAAAATAAATAAAATCAATATATTTGACTGTGCATTTTTAAACTTTATGTACAGCATAAAATAACATATATATATAAAGGCAGACAAATGTTACAAATGGTTTGCTTGTACGAGAAAATCAAAATATCAATACTTAAGAAAAGCAATACATATGTGAAAAATCTTTACTTCAAAGGACACAACTGATTTAATAGAGTATTTAAAATCTAATACTACTATATTCTGGTAAGGGTTAATCCAATTCTCTTTATAATTGCCTCAAAAAGAGGAACTATCCAATAACTGAGTAGTATTCCAATCAATCATAGGGTACGGTATATGATACCTAAAAATTAATGTATTACCAAAATGTTTAATGATATATGAAAATATCCACATTTTACATTGACAGAAAAGTTTAGTAGCAAAACCATAGTTCACATATTCATGTGTGCTCAGCTGTGTCCAACCCTTTGCAACCCCATGGACAGGCTCCTCTCTCCATGGGATTTTTCAGGCAAGAATACTGGAGTGGGTTGATATTTCCTTCTCCAGAGGATCTTACCAACCCAGGGATGGAACTCAAGTCTCCTTATCCCCTGCATTGCTGGTGTATCTTTTTTTTTTTTTTTTACTACTGAGCCACCTGGGAAGCCTAAAACCATGAGAAATTATTATACAAATCCATTTCACCTGCCTTCACTATTCATCATCATTTTAAGACTTAAATGTTCTCCAAGAGGCATGTAATCTAAACAATAAGATGTTTACCCAAGCTGTATCCAAGAGGTTGGAATCAGCGGCCTCTAGTTTACTGAGTTGGTTAAGACTGGATGGGTAGGACCAGTGATGCTTCAAATGGGCATGGACAAGCTGCTTGGTGACTTTTGAACTTGCAGAAGCTGGTAGTTTAGTAATGCTTGTGCAGAATGAAAATTATCATATCTTTTTTCAATCACTTTTCCACACACTCCCCATGCCTCAGATCATGCTGCTTCTTTATTCTTTGTCGCATAAATACCTTGACTCTTTGCCTCCCTTGGCTGCCTTGTGAATAAACTCTCTTTGCTGCAAACCTCCCCATCCCATCATTTTGGCTCCTTGTGTGTGGGGCAAAAGAAATCTGTTTCAGTAGCCACACTGCATATAAATAAGCAGGTATATGCTCATGTATATTTAAATATAACTATATCATAAATATACAAACTAGATGGAAAGAGCAATAAAATATTAACATTATATTGATCTAGCCCTAAATGAAAAGATCACATATTTCCTCCTTTTGTGCATTACTCCATGTTTTCTAAGTATTCTGTCATTCTAAAAATGAGAAGTGTTTTATTTAACAAAAAATAAATGTGTATTCAAATTACACATTTTTACAAGCTCCTTTTTTCATTATTAATAATTTATCTAAACATAAGATTTAAAGGGTTATCATCATGCTCAGAAATTTTCAAAAGAAATAGTATGCCAAATTGTTCAGAAATAATTTTATTTTCTTTATCCACATCTCGAAATAATTACCTTAAGAAGAGATAAGAGATAACTTTTTCTGACTGCCAGCAAGTTGTGTTTGCATGTTTTTAGGCTATTCTGCCATTCATGGGGTCGCAAAGAGTTGGACATGACTGCGCGACTGAACTGAACTGAACTAACCAACATGAAATACAACAGCCTCCAGGCAATTAATAAAATGATGCTATCAAACACAAACAATATTGTACTCACATGTAGGTATATCTTACAATTTATGTGTTTTTTTGAAGGAAAGGCACTAACATTTCTTATTTAATTCTCTGCTGTTATATGTCTAGGAAGTCATGTAAAGCACAATGATAGTCATTTTTACACTTATTACACTGCAGAATTACTCTCAGAATTTATCTCATAGTTGAGAAATCTAATGCTTACAATGGTAACAATTTATCTAACACCAAACCACTAGTAAAGGTGTGTTGGAAAAAAATTCTATTTTTCAAGAATTTAATTGGACTCAACAAAATTTATTGAGCACAGTTATCATATATCAAGTGATATGAGACACAGAAAGGTGAATAGATGTGAGCTCATCACATATGTGTGACTTTGGACTATTAGGAACTTAATATTTATAGGGAGAGGAACATATATCCATTTTAGTCACATTGATTTTCTATACAAAGATATCACATGTGTTAAGGTAACCTAGTAGAGTTTTACCTTGATTTCAGAAGACTTCACAGTGGAGATGGCCTTTTAGTCAAGTAATGTTGGCAGGCAGACTTTGTGGAGAGATGTGAGGAAAGAAATATACGAAGGAGGCCAAGTACCGGGTTGGAAGATAAAAAGTGAGAAGTGACCAGACAGTTGTTTAGTGAAATGTGCACACAAATACCATCCAAAATCATCTGTGCAAAAAAGTAGATTTGACCTATACTGTTTGGATTATGCTGAATTAATAAATATTTGGTACTTCATCTGTAATATGTATATGTTACACCAGANGAGAAGTGACCAGACAGTTGTTTAGTGAAATGTGCACACAAATACCATCCAAAATCATCTGTGCAAAAAAGTAGATTTGACCTATACTGTTTGGATTATGCTGAATTAATAAATATTTGGTACTTCATCTGTAATATGGATATGTTACACCAGAAGTATGTGTAAATGTGTTTTACAAACTCACTCATTAGTGTTCCTTTACTTTGCTAGCATACATTTAAATTTTTAATTCAGGGCTGAAATTATATGACAGATTGACTAGAATCCATTTTTAGTTACTCTGTTAGTGCCTAAAGCTTTTATGTTCATGAATTTGAACAAACTCCAAGAGATAGTGGAGGAGAGAGGCACCTGGCATGCTACAGTTCATGGGGCCTCACAAATAGTCAGATAAAACTGAGCAATTAAGCACAGCACAGTCATATTTTAAAGGCACTTAAATTCTATCCATGGTTATTCAAATAGAATATCAGTGTCTCTTAAATGTGTTTAACAGTTTTCTAAAACATTATAAAATATAATTATTTTCATAATGATGTCAAATGATTTATGTACTTCAGTAAAATATTATTAAATACAGGACTAAGTGGTCTTGCAGACATTTCCTCATTTATTGCTAAAAATCAAATATATTTCTCCTGTGCATTACATGCTTATCTGTAAAGCAACCAAACTCACACCTCAATCCACTTTAGATATTTTAAGTACATGTTAAAAATTAAAATAAACAAAAACATTTTATTAAAACAATATACCAAAATGTCTCTGTTAGTAGTATTTACTCTTTCACTAGCATATATGGAAAAAAGCATTAATTAAAATGGTTACTTAATGAAAAAACATGTATATTTTCAACAGAACCCCATATTAGAAATATATGAGTTGTGTCACACAGATTTGGTTGTAAGAAATATGGAACATATTCAAATGTAGGTAGGTCAAAGAAATGTTAGTGGAAATATTTGGGGCCTACCCAACAGACTGAAGATTATTAATGACAATAAGTAATGATTATCTAAGGGAATCTAAACAAATCCAAATTTTTGAATGCTTCTGGAGTGAATATCTAAACTTCTGAAACATTCATAAAGAAACATTTCTAAGAGACGAGTTCTACTGGGTTATTTGACTGATTCTACTGTGTGAAAAATCACTTTGTGATATATAAAAAGAAATATGAATCATTGAATGTTCCTTTTTTTTTTTTTAGCAGTAGCCATTCTCTCTTTTATTCTCTCAAGGTTCTAGCGGCCTGTTGCTAAGACCTCTGTGTTATTAATAGAGTGCCACCTTCCCATTTAACATCAATTTCCTACTAGGTCTATTCCTTCTGCTTTTTTGTTTTTCTCTTTCTACTGGTTTCTCTTTATTTCCTCATTCCATAAATGCTGGAGTGCTTCTTCCCTTTTTGAATTATACTTATTGTTCAGTTGCTAAGCTGAGTCTGACTCTACCACCTCATGGATGGATTGCAGGACACGAGGTTTCCCTGCCCTTCACTATCTCCCAGAGTTTGCTCAAACTCATGTGCATTGAGTTGGTGATGTCACCCAACCATCTCATCCTCTGTCATCCACTTTTCTTTTTGCCTTCAATCTTTCCCAGCATCAGGGTCGTTTCCAATGAGTTAGCTCTTCACATCAGGTGGTTAAAGTACTAGAGCTTCAGCCTCAACATCATTGCTTCCAATTAATATTCAGGGTGGTTTTCCTTTAGGGTTGACTGGTTTGATCTCCTTTACTGCCTTGGATATTTTATCTAGTCCTTTGGCTTTATATGCCATTTGCCTATTGTTCAAAACCAAAAAATCTGGGTTACTAGATTCAATGTATCCTCTGAATCCTAAACTCTGTTTCCTTCTTATTTCTGGAAATCTCCACTTGCATGTTTAAGAGTTGTGTCAAACTAGCATGTCCCCAGATGAGCTCCAGATAGTCTTTTCACAACTAATGATTCATTAGGCAAAACTGAGGCTTCAAAATACCATCCCTTCTTCTGACAGTTATGATTCTACTTTACCGCTTTTCAGAATAAATGCACTGAAGTCATCACTGATCTGAGGGCTAGTCCTGCAAGCTTCTGTATTGACTCGTCACTGGAGACATGGATCGCCCTAGAAAGAGAATGTGTCCTTGAACAATACTACTTTCCAGTATGGTAAGGACCCAGCTGTACCTGATGAGTCAATAACATTCTCACAAGCTGGCATAATGGATGATTTCATCTACAAAGAGATGCCATCTATGCTACACATCACTGCATCCACTACAAATACCTTCTAGAGCAATTGGAAACTTGAGGCCTTTTCACAAAAGTTAATTTCATTATTTTCACATGATAATTATGTCACAAAGAGAAGTTGCTAAGTCTGAGTTTATTTTTGTTGTAGGTAAGTCTTCTGAAGTTTATCTCTGCTGTTTTATAATAAATATGGGATGTATTAATTAGTGCAAGGGTCGAACAACATTAACATAATAATTTCTTATACTGCATATACTGAGCATTAGTCAAATGTTTGAATAACACTAAAATACATGAACAGAAATAAAGATAGAAACATAACTCTGGTCTTGCACCCCTTCAAAAGTGTTTTAGATGTTCTCTGTGTTAAATTGTGGAATAAAAAGAGATTTAACATTTTTAGCATCTTTTTTACAGACTTATTATTGAATATCCATTAGGTTATTTTAGGATATAAAATATAATGTAATTGTTCATGTGGTTCTCCAGGTAAGAATACTGGAGTCATTTGCCATTCCCTTTTCCAGTGGACCACGCTCCTTTCACATGTAGCATGATAATGCTTAAAATCCTTCAAGCTAGCCTTCAGCAGTAGCTGAACTGAGAACTTCCAGATGTGCAAGCTGGATTTAGAAAAGGCAAAGGAATAAAAGATCAAATTGGTAGCATCCACTGGATCACAGAAAAAGCAAAGAAATCCCAGAAAAAAAAAATCTACCTCTGCTTCATTGACTACATTACATGACTGTGTGGATCACAACTGTGGTAAAGTTCTGAAAATTTTACCACCTGAGAAAACCTATATGCAGATTAAGAAGCAGTAGTTAAAACCAAATATGGAATGGTTCCAAACTGAAAAAGGATTATGTCCAGGCTATATATTGTGACTTGCTTATTTAACTTACAAGCAGAGTACATCCTGTAAAATTCCACACTGGATGAAACACAAGTTGGAACTAAGATTGCTGGGAGAAATATCAACAGCCTCAGATATGCAGATGATACTACTCTAATTTCAGAAAGTGAAGAAGAACTAAAAGCTTCTTGATGATGGTGAAAGAGGAGAATGAAAACTCTTGCTTCAAACTCAACATTGAAAAACTAAGATCACAGATAGCATCAGTTCATGGCAAATAGAAGGGAGGAAGTGGAAACAGTGTCATATTTTATTTTTCTGGGTTCCAAAATCTCTGTGGACTGTGACTGCCACCATAAAATTAAAAAACACTTGCTCCATGGAAGAAAATCTATGACAATCCTAGACAACTCATTTAAAAGTAGAGACATCACTTAGCTGACAAAGTCCATATAATCAAAGCTATGGTTTTTCCAGTAGTCATGTATGGCTGTGAGAGTTGGACCATAAAAGAAGGCTGAGTGCTGAAGAATTGATGCTCTAGAACTGTGGTGCTGGAGAAGACTCTTGAGAGCCCCTTGGACAGCAAAGTGATTAAACCAATCAATCCCCAAAGAAATTAACCCTGAATATTAATTGGAAGGATTGATGCTGAAGTTTCTTTAGTTTTGTGATGCAAAAGGCTGATTCATTGGAAAAGACCCTGATGCTAGGAAAGACTGAGTGTAGGAGGAGAAGAGGATGACAGAGGATGAGATGGTTGGATGGCATGAGCAACTAAACGGACATGAATTTGAGCAAACCCCAGAAGAAGGTGAAGGACAAGGAAGCCTGGTTTGCTGCAGTCCATGGGGTTGCAAAGAGTTGGACACAACTGAGAGAATGAACAAAAACTAGTACCTTGAATGGTTTTCTCTGCAGTGTAGCTTTTTGTAAGGAACACGGAAGTTCTTTTTTTTTTTTTTTTTAAATTTCTGTTTGGGATACATGGTGTATGGGGAGATAAAACAGTTACATAGACCACAGTAAATGGGTGTACTTAGAAAAATATATATTTTATAACAAATGACTGAGAAAATAGGGGGGAAAATACGTGGAAAACTAAGTATTTCAGAAAGAACATAAAAGACCCCTCCAACTATTTGAGAATCTCACATGTGGCAACAAACTTTAGACTTAATATCACTGGTTTCAAGTGACAAAGTTATCAATGAAAGGAAGCTGCACAGGGCAGATTTCTACTTGATGTGAAGAAGAACTCATGATGATTAGTATCATCAAACAATGGGGTGAGTTTCTCAAGGGTTGAGAAATTCCTTATCACGGGAGCTTTTCAAGTGTAAGACAGAAGACAATTTTGTTGGGATAACAGAAACAGGGCTCAAGGATTGTTTATACTTCCAGATAAACTATGCAATCTTTCCACATTTAAGATTCGATAATTCGACATTAACCTCTGTACATTCTTTTAAGTTATAAGAATCTGAAGCAAAACTTTGATACTGCTCCTTTAAACAGAGAGACAGAGAAATAAAATGTGGATTAAATTCATGATAATTTTCGGGGCTTCCCTGGTGGTCCGGTGGTTAGGACTCTGGGCTTGCAATGCAGGGGACCCAGGTTCAATCCCCAATCAGGGAAGTAAGATCCCACATGCCGCACAGTGTGGCCAATAAATAAATAAATTAAAAAAAAATAAAATAAAAACCTTTCTTAAAAAAAATAAGTAAATAAATTCATGATAATTTTCAGATTTGAGGGCCAAATATATTTTAATTTAAAATGAATCCAAATATTACTTTAGATTAATATTAGTATGAAACAAGAAATACATTGTGATTTATTAAATTTATCTACTTAAATGGGTTAATGTGCCCCATTTTTCTCTCTCTCTCTGATTTAATATAAATTTATTTATTTTAATTGGAGGTTAATTACTTTACAATATTGTATTGGTGGAAAAGAATCATTGAGATTTTATTTTCCTCTGATGAACACAAGACTACTGTGGTAAGCACTACATTTGATTTGTTATCAATTTCAGGCCCACTTCCATCTCTATTTGAGAAAGAAACCATGATAACGCTGACTACTGAAGCTGAGTTCCTGGAGAGTCATAACCACTACTGGCACTTAAGAGGAAGTGTAGTTGGACCAAAGGATGAAGAACAAGTGATTGGGGCTATGACCGTTTTTCTTTTTCTTTTTTACAAATCTACTAAAACACTTGTGTTACATGTGTGTGTTGTATGGCAACAAATGGAATGAA
>SJYW01042273.1:255236-301729 GCA_006410735.1 Raphicerus campestris | reverse complement strand
TTGTGACTATTAAACATAATAAAACAGTAAAAAAAAGGCATAACTTTTAGTAACTGTGTTTTCCACAGGGAGGAATAAACTGTAAAGATGTACTTATTTGAATGCATGTGACACTTATATCACTCGAGACACAAAAAAGAATTTAGGTAACTGTAATATGCATAAGCCTAATCTATCTTTCTAATTTTTTATTATGTTAATCACTTTATTAGACAAATTGTTCTTTTTCATACATTTTTAGGAGAAAGAAGAACGTAAGAAAGAAAAATGATATTAGAGATGTTTTTTCCTTATCAACTTGATTCATTTATTTACAAAAAACTGCCTCTGTTCCAAGTATATCTATGGTGAGTTTACTATACATCAATGAAACTACAACTCCAATCAAGATACGGAATCTTTTCTCATCCTAAAGATTCCTTATGCCACTTTGTAGTCCACTCTTCCCTCCAACCCTAGTCACAGACAACCATTGAAGTGATTTTCTTCACCATAGTTTTGTTCTTTAGTCTCTAAGTCGTGTCCAGCTCTGTGTAGCCCCATAGACTGTAGCTCCTCAGGCTCCCCATGGGATTATTCAGGCAAGAATACTGGAGGGGGTTGCCAATTCCTTCTCTTGGGTACCTTTCTGACCTAGGGATCAAACCCAGGTCTCCTGCATTGCAGGCAGATAGATTCTTTTTTTTTTTTTTTTAATACATTTAGAAAAACGCTTTATTGTTCTGTAATGTTATACCACCTATCCCAAGAAAGGTTTTTCATGTTTTCCCCACCATATCTCTTCATGGTACATTTGTATAATGTATTTTTAAAATAGACATATAAGGAGACCTCAGTCTCATACGTGTTATGGCCTTTTAGCTGATATATATGGCAATCATTTATCTGGTAATTTAGAGTTAACAGTTTCTAATGTAAAATCAGAATCCAATAACTTTTAAAAAACTAAGGTGTTGCCATACATCAACATGAGTCTGCAAAAACAATACAATATTGTAAAGTAATTAGCCTCCAATTAAAATAAATGTTTACAATAAAAAATAAATAAAAACTAAGGTATATTTTGTACACTATCAATGCATTTTTTTGCTTTATTTTACTTGTTATTTTTATTTTTTTATTTTATTTTTACTTTATTCTACATTACAATACTGTATTGGTTTTGCCATACATTGACATGAATCAGCCACAGGTGTACACAAGCTCCCAATCCCGAAGACCTCTCCCACCTCCTACCCCATATCATCTCTCTGGATCATCCCTGTGCACCAGCCCCAAGCATCCTGTCAAAAAAACAGTTTTCCTTAGTAAACTGAGGAGTAGAACTTCAGAGATAAACTGATTTATTTTTTTTGTCTATAATCTGTGTCTTTTTTTTTTTTTTAGAGCCAAGTGTTTTATTTATTTTTAAATATAAATTTATTTAAATTGGAGGTTAATTACTTTACAATATTGTACTGGTTTTGCCATACATCAACATGAATCCGCCACAGGTATACTCATGTTCTCCATCCTGAACCCCCCTACCCCCCAAAAAAAATATCTGTGTCTTTGAGGTAGTATAAACAAATTTAACTATTTCCTCAGATTACTTCTCCATTGGGAATAAAATAAACAGGAAATATATACTTTTTTCAAGCATAAATTTTATTTTATTTGTATTGGAATACAGTTGATTTACAATGTTGTATTAGTTTCAGGTGTACAGCACAGTGAGTCAATTACACATAAACATATAGCCACTTTCTTAATAATATTTTCCCATATAGATCATTACAGAATATTGAGTAGAGTTTCCTGTGCTATATATAGCAGGTTATTAGAGATCTATTTATATATAATATTATCTGTGTGTCAATCTAAATTTCCCAACTGATCCCCTATTTCCATTAGTAATCAAAAGTTTGCTTTATCCATCATGACTTTAGTTCTGTTTTATAAATAAGTTCATTTGCATCCTTTATTTTTAGATTCCACAGATAAACAATACCATCTGATATTTGTCTTTCTTCATCTTACTTCACTCAATATGGCAACTTCTAGGTCTATCTATGTTGCTGCAAATGGCATTATTTTGTTCTTTTCTAAAGCTGAATTAAAATTATTTGAAAATGTATAGTGATCTACAAATGAGTTAAAACATCAACAAATATTTGCTTGCATTCTAGAATTATACTGACATTCAGTTTAATAACCATATCCCTGAACAATTAGTTTATTTCTCTTTTTTTAACCAACTGAATTTTATTTACCCAAATTTCAAACTAACTGAATTACTCCTCTGGATGCTAAAACTTTTATTTTTAAACCATATAGATTTCAGGATAAGTGAGACAAGCAATCCCAGAATATTTTATCTCTTCCTGTGTTGCATTATTTACTTGATAGCCTAAGAAACTAATATTTATAGAAATTATTAATTCATCAGGTGAAGAGTTAGAATTATCTGAGTCCCTTATATTTACTTATACTTTTATACTGTCTTTATGTCACAGTATTAAGGGACATACTGTAATATTTCTGTACAGTGTCTCCTGATATTAGCCTGGCCCTGGTAGTAAGACTTTTCTGATTTGTACCACTTTAATAAACACAAGTGAAATTATATATATTCCTCTCAAATGTACCTCTTCTATTATAATATAAGGTTAAGGGCAAGTAATAGTAATGAACTCTTTAAAATATAACTTTAATAATCACTGCCATCTATTTCTTGGGAAATCACGTTTTTTATGATTTTCATCTGTATAGCTTATTCTAGGTGAGGAATTCAACTGTTAAGATCCAGGGGTAATTCATAATTGAAAATTGTGTTCATATTCCTCAACCAACTCTTGTGTCTTTGGTGAAATAACACACACACACACAATGTGTGTGTTTGCATATATACTCAAAATTCAAAAGTTTTAATGAATATTTTTCTCTTTTATAGAGTGACAAGCCAAGCCTGTGCTGTTTTTTAATATTTGTATTAAAACAGCACATCAGTTCAGTTCAGTTCAGTCACTCAGTCGTGTCCGACTCTTCCCGACCCCATGAATCGCAGCAAGCCAGGCTTCCCTGTCCATCACCATCTCCCGGAGTTCACTCAGACTCACGTTCTTTGAGTCTGTGATGCCATCCAGCCATCTCATCCTCTGTCATCCCCCTTTCCTCCTGGCCCCAATCCTTCCTAGCATCAGAGTCTTTTCCAGTGAGTCAACTCTTCTCATGAGGTGGCCAAAGTACTGGAGTTTCAGCTTTAGCATCATTCCTTCCAAAGAAATCCCAGGGCTGATCTCCTTCAGGATGGACTGGTTGGATCTCCTTGCAGTCCAAGGGACTCTCAAGAGTCTTCTCNGGCTATAGGTCAATGAAAATACCTGGGCTAAAGATGTAGTTCCAGGAATCAAGAACACATATAGAATTTAAAGACATGAAATTAAGAGCTTACCTAGAGTTGGCATACAGATATAAAAGAGAAGAGGCCCTATACCTGAGACACAAAATATTTTAACCGATTCAAAGGACATGAGTTTGAGCAAACTCTGAGAAACAGTGAAGGACAGGGAAGCCTGGTGTGCTACAGTCCATAGGATCATGAAGAGTCAGACATGACTTGGCGACTGAACAACAACAAAAATTCAGACAAGGCAAACCAGTCAAGTCAGAGGAAAATCAAAGAGAAGTTTGTGTCACAAAGGCCAAGGAAGAACAGTGTTTAAAACTATGTAAATAATTTTGACAAACTGGATCAAATGAGAACTGAGAATTTACCATTATATTTGGCAATGTAAAGTAAATGACTCAACTGCTATCCTAGCCTAACCTCTATCATCTCTTCCTCGATGATTTCAACTGCTTCTCCATTGCTAGTTTTGTTTCAACTTACAAAGCTGATAGTGACTTCCCCACATTCTAAGAATGATTCACACACACACACACACACACATACACAAACTAGATGAAGCAATCTCAAATTTTAGTGGGCTAAAAACCCTCTCAGCTGATCCATAAGTATAGGAATTTAGGCTGGTTCAAACTGAGAAGATAAGCCTGAATATGAGAGGAGGATAATTTGATTCCTGTCTTCAAATATTTGAGGAAAAATAATCACTAACATTTTCTGTTGAAGAGTTACACACTGGGTTAGGCCCTAGAAATCTATTAATTGTCTTCTTAAAATAACACTTTATGATAATTTCCATTTAATTACAACCTTCAAAGGCACGAAAATTAGAACTATAAAAATAGGAATGATATAAAAAATAACTTTCAGTCAGAGCAGTCTAAAGCATGGACTTATTTGAGAGTATCTAGTTAAATATAACTTGCAACATTCAACCTTAGCAAAGACATCACTGGCAGAGATGTTTTGGAAATAATTCAAGCATCAGTTGGGTATTTGGGCTAGATTTTGACTAATGCTTACAGAATTACTAGAATACCATAGTTCTGTGATTCACTGAAACTTAAAACTCTTTGCCAAAATTGAACTAAGTGCCCCTACACAAAACATTTTATAGTGTGTGTAGGAAAAAAGAATTTTCACCAGATTGGCTGAGGACCATCAGATTATTAGGGAGATGCAGCAGAGTCTGAAATCCCAAAAGGATCTGCCAACTGGGCCTTATTCTTGTGGTTGTGAGCATCTCAATTAAATCAGAGTTGGAAAAATAAATGAAAGTAGTCTCAAACTAAAAAGATCATTACACAGATTAAGAGACTCATCAAAACTCAAACAGCCATTTGAGTAGCCCAAATAATAAATCATTGTACTATACAGCTCAACACTGGAATACTCCTTGCATTATTTTATGCTTTGATGCTTTAATTTTCTGAGAGTTCTTTCCACAGATTAATTTTTCCTCTGATCCTAAGATTCTAATCATACTCAAATACTTTGTTTCCTAAAATGCTATGCTTTCTCAAGATTTTGTGCCTTTGAATATTTTTCTGTTGCCTAAACTATATTTTATTGGAAAGTTATGCCAACATATACAATGCCTCCAAAGAGCATTTTTGTACCTCATTTAAAAAATATAAAATCAATCAGCACTAAAAGCTTCTAAGCTAAAAAAAAAAAAAATAGAGAAATCTAAACAAAATTAAAGAAAAAATATTTAATAGACCAGAAGTTGACTTTAAGAAAATAAAAGTGAAAAATATCTTCACTTAAATAGGAGCATATAAAGCATTTTTGTTAAAGCTAACTAGATGCTATTAAAATAATAAAAATTGATATTCAAAGAATCTGAACTTCAAAACTGAAAATAAGATAGCATACATTTTAAAAATGTAATCATTGAGTTAGAAAAATATTGAGCAAATTTTCCACAAAGAGATTTTTAAAAAACAATAAGAAAAATGAGATAATAAACTTATATGATTAAATCTAGAGATGCTAAGTCCAAACAAGGAAAACTAGCTTAGGGGCAGAAAAATAAATGGAGCAAGTAATTTAAGAAATAGATTTGTAGGACAAAGATTTCCAAAAAACAAAGTCTCTAGATTAGAAATACATATCACAAAATGTGCCACATATATAAATATGGCAACCCACTCTCGTCACTCTGCCTGGAGAACCCAATGGATAGAGGAACATGGTGGGCTACGATCCACACAGTAGCAGAGTCAGACATGACTGAAATGACTTCACATACACACATATTACATGACATCAGAATTTGCAAAAGCATTACTGGAAATCTGAAACTCAGTAAAATGAGGAAACTATTTTTTTATGTAGGATTTACTTTCTAGCCACTCTAACACATAACCAATTCTAGATATGTAGCTGAAAAAATTATCCCATCTCTACATTCCTTCATAGGAGGATACTAAAGAATATGCTTCTATTTGCAATTTTTTAAGGAATCTCCACACTCTTTTCCATAGTGGCTGTACTAGTTTGCATTTCCACCAGCAGTGTATNTCCCATCTCTACATTCCTTCATAGGAGGATACTAAAGAATATGCTTCTATTTGTAATTTTTTAAGGAATCTCCACACTCTTTTCCATAGTGGCTGTACTAGTTTGCATTTCCACCAGCAGTGTATGAGGGTTCCCTTTTCTCCACACCCTCTCCAGCATTTATTGCTTGTAGACTTTTGGATCGCTGCCATTCTGACTGGTGTGAAATGGTACCTCATTGTGATTCTGCGTTGCATTTCTCTGATAATGAGTGATGTTGAGCATCTTTTCATGTGTTTGTTAGCCATGCGTATGGCTTCTTTGGAGAAACGTCTATTTAGTTCTTTGGCCCATTTTTTGATTGGGTCGTTTATTTCTCTGGAATTGACCTGCATAAGTTGCTTGTATATTTTTGAAATTAGTTGTTTGTCAGTTGCTTCATTTGCTATTATTTTTTCCCATTCAGAGGGCTGTCTTTTCACCTTGTTTATAGTTCCCTTTGTTGTGCAGAAGCTTTTAATTTTACTTAGATTCCATTTGTTTATTTTTGCTTTTATTTCCAGTATTCTGGAAGGTGGATCATAGAGGATCCTGCTGTGATTTATGATGGAGGGTGTTTTGCCTATGTTCTCCTCTAGGATTTTTATAGTTTCTGATCTTATGTTTAGATCTTTGATCCATTTTGAGTATATTTTTGTGTATGGTGTTAGAAAGTGATCTAGTTTCATTCTTTTACAAGTAGTTGACCAGTTTCCCCAGCACCACTTGTTAAAGAGACTGTCTTTAATCCATTGTATATTCTTGCCTCTTTGATCAAAGATAAGGTGTCCAAAGGTGTGCAGATTTATCTCTGGGCTTTCTATTTTGTTCCATTGATCTATATTTCTGTCTTTGTGTCAGTACCATACTATCTTGATGACTGTGGCTTTGTAGTAGAGCCTGAAGTCAAGCAGGTTGATTCCTCCAGTTCCACTCTTCTTTCTCAAGATTGTTTTGGCTATTCAAGGTTTTTTGTATTTCCATGCACGGGGATGATCCAGAGAGATGATATGGGGTGGGAGGTGGGAGGGGGTTTCAGGATTGGGAACTCATGTATACCCATGGCTGATTCATGTCAATATATGGCAAAACTAATGCAGTATTGTAAAGCGAAAATAAAGTAAAAATAATTATTAAAAAAATTAACCTNCATGTCCTGTCTCTTATACACATCGAGATGTGTATAAGAGACAGTGTATACCCATGGCTGATTCATGTCAATATATGGCAAAACTAATGCAGTATTGTAAAGCGAAAATAAAGTAAAAATAATTATTAAAAAAATTAACCTTAAATCAAATTTTAGTAACTTTGTGGAAAATTTCATCTTTTACAACATAGTGATAGTAATGATAACAATAAATACTTGCATTTATATGGCAAATATATATATATATATATATATATATGTTTTACCAAAAGAAAGATGTCAAAAGTGTCTGTCTCAGTTGTGCCCAACTCTTTGTGACCCTATGGACTGTAGCCTACCAGCCTCCTCTGTTCATGCAATTCTCCAAGCAAGAATACTGGAATGGGTAAGCATTCTTTCTCCAGAGGATCTTCCCGACCCAGGGATTGACCCCAGATCTCCCACACTGCTGGCATTTTCCTTACCATCTGAGCCACCAGCAAAGCCCTGGCTTCACCAAAACAAGAAAATAAACAAAGAAAGAAAGTATGAAGTAATCCATGAAAAAGAGAACTCATATAGGGGAAAACCCCAAAAATTTCCAGTATGACAAATAAAAGGAATATCCTAGGATCACAGCCATGCAGTAGGAACTTATTCAATGGGAACAATATATAGGGCTTTAGAGGATGTGTCTTTAAGAATAAAAATGGAATCAAAGAATTAGCTAATGCAACTGATCATAAACAGAGAAATGTTATAGTTCTATTTGAGTTTAAATAATAAATATTTAAATAAAATAAATAAATTTTAATTTGACAAAAATGTTTATTGAGCTTGTAATATGTTTCAGTTGTTGTACTAAGTACTTTAAAATGTATCCGTGAACAAAATAAACAATGATATCTACCTTAAAAGAGCTTGCAATCAAGAAAAAAAAAAAAAAGTTCATTAGGCACTGATTAACTCCAGAGAAAACAAAATAAAAATCTGTCCTAGAAAGAAAATGTAATCATACTACACTACATGGAATAGCTTAAGAACAATCTTTACAGAGTAATAATAATTTAATACTGTATTTCATTTTAACTCTTGGCTCAGCTGGTAAAGAATCCACCTGCAGTGAGGGTGACCTGGGTTTGATCCCTAGGTTGGGAAGATCCCCTGGAGAAGGGAAAGGCTACCCACTCTAGTATTTTGGCCTGGAGAGTTTCATGGACTATATAATCCATGGGGTCACAAAGAGTCAGACACGACTGAGCAACTTTCATTCACTTCACTTCATTTTAACAAATATGTCATTGAAAAATGTCTAATATCATTAAGAAACAAATTGCCAGTCCAGGTTTGATACAGGATGCTTGGGGCTGGTGCACTGGGATTACCTGGAGGGAGAGTAGGGGAGGGAGGTGGGAGGGGTGTTCAGGATGGGGAACACATGTGCACCCGTGGTGGATGCATTTTGATGTGTGGCAGAACCAATACAATATGATAAAGTAATTAGCCTCCAATTAAAATAAGTAAATTTAAATTTAAATATATGCTAAAACATTTTTAATTTGGGGTTTTGTTCTTGCTTTTTAGAGAGTGATACTGGGACCTAGATTGAGAAATCAATACAAAATAAATATAACTGGAAAAAAGATGAAGTAAAAGCTATGTAGGCATACATGCTCATCCCCAATCTCTAACAATGTCACCCATCACATCAGCACAGTTTTCTGAGGTTAAACCAGCTTCCCCTTGAATCCCTCTCCACTCAGATCTTTAAGCAGCTGCTACTGAAGTTATTAACGCATGAAAAGTATATACCAGCCATCCCCCAACTAAATCATCTCTAAATCAGTTTCTTGATCATACATTATAGAAATAGTTTAAATATTAATATATGACATTTTATGAGATAAAACGTTGCAAAAATTGGGAAGGATCAGAGTGGTACAAATGAGAGCAGAAGATCAGATTGGGATGGGAATTATCTTTTGCTATAATTCGATATCAGTTTTTTTTATTTTTAAATGTAAATTATTACAAGAATATTTATTTCTTCACAGGTGGTTACTTTAAAATTGGTGATTATTTCCAGCTCAATAATCCAAATAGTGACAAACAGAAAATCTCAAATCTTTCAATAAACTTCACTATTTTTTTTAGAAAAAAGGTTCCCTGTCATCTTTAGAGTTCGGAATATGAAAATAAATACATGCTTATTATAAATTAATCACAGATTACTCTCTGTTAAGTTTCATATTAGTAGAGAAGAATGGATATTTAGTTGTATTTGTACAACTTTAATATTTAATGAATCTATATGTTAAATGTTTAAATTTGAGTTCTTAGTGTTTTCTTATAATATTTTTAATATTATTAAAATATAATTGTCCTCTATTAAAATTTGACATGCAAATCAAGATGCATGAAGTGCTTAAAAGTAATTGTTTGATTTATATTATATAAACATAGTTGTCTCTCTTAATCATAATAAACATTTTATTCCACACTACTTTCAAAAACTTCCCTGAAGAAACTGTATTTTGTCATAATTTCAAGGCCAAAAACATTTCAAAGTCAACTATTTAGATAGTAAAATTGTGTTTGATTGACATAATTATAGTAGTCTCATGTTTGAATCCCATCTCACCTCACCATACCCTAAACAGTAACCTGAAAATTGAGGATTTCCTAGGTTAAACAAAGTAACTCCTACCTGCTAAAAAAATAAATTTGGAATTGTGTTTTTACAAAATTCAGCAAAAAAAAAAAAAAAGAAGAAGAAGAAAAGAAAGCACCTTACTTTCTAATAACATGGGAAGTGAACTTTAATTGAAATCTTGTTTGTAAGCCTGTGCTAATTTTTTTAAGAAATAATTTATTATTATGCTGGCTTAGTAATAAGTATGAATCTTGACAGAAGAGGTATCCTTGAAATAATTTTTCCCTTAGGGTATTAATTTAACTTTCCCATAAGCAGTATTAAAGGTCATATTCATGTTACAGCACTTCTTTATATTGTCAAAGATTAAAGTCTTTCTTGTAAAAGCATATTTCAAATAACCACGGTGAAACTATAGGTGTAACTTCTTCCTTTTTTGAAAAGCCTCAGTATATACTCTTAAAGTTATCTTGTAATTACTCCTTTCTGATACAGAGAGAAAACTATTTGAACTGCGTGCACTAACCTCTTAATCTACAAAGCTTGTTTATGAATGCAATGATTTTAATGCATTTTATGTTTCCACATATCCAACAGTCAGTCAGGGATCAAATCTGGCAGCTAACAATTTGCCATTAAACATTCTCTCAATAGATCATTCTTTTTATAGCCTGCTACATTTCAAAAAGTGATTGAGCTAATTAAACACAACTGTGAAATTAAGCAGAGATTTAATTAACATTATTTGATGGCTCTGGAAGGGACATTATTATTAACAAAGACATTTCAAATAACTCAAATCACAGTTAAATTTATTAACCCAGGCTCTTAGTATTACTTACTGCAGTACAACTTTTTTTAATTTCTTTTTTATTGAAGGATAATTGCTTTACAGAACTTTGCTCTTTTCTGTCAAACCTCAACATGAATCAGCCATAGATATACATATATCCCCTCCGTTTTGAAACTCCCTCCCATCTCCCTCCCCATCCTACCCCTCTAGGTTCATACAGGGCCCCTGTTTGAGTTTCCTGAACCATACAGCAAATTCCTGTTGGCTATCTATTTTACATATGGTAATGTAAGTTCCAATGTTACTCTTATATACAGTTTATATATGCTTCTGCAAAATGCAAAGTTACATGGCCATACACTAGATACTGCTTAAAAATGAAGACACTTTCTTAAAGTTAAAAAAATGTAAATATAGATAAATCTTTTTTATCAAAGTATTTATATTTATTATAACAAAATTACTTTCTATGTTTTCAATTATTAAAACACTTGAAACTATTTTATCATGGTAGATGAAAATATATTATTAACAAAATTTGTCTTATAAAAACAGAACTAAAACAAAGAGAAGGAAAAGATAAACTTGTAACAGCAGTGTTACCTTTGAAGCTTAATCTCTTGGATTTCCATTGATCACGGGCCTGAATTTTTGTCACAGCCTAATAAATTTCAGTTGTTGTTCAATTAACAGGTAGGGAAAACTATACTTCTTGGAGTGTGCTTCAGCAATATTACACAGTTGTTACTGATTACTTGAGACTGTGGTACCTGACTCCTCTGAGGATTAATTTACCTGATTGCAGATTGGTACACTACAGTTTATAGTGCTTTGATCCTTTGAGAGCTGTTGCTATAATTATTGTATGTGGTACATCCTACAGAACTTTTTTCTTTATAGTATTTCAAAAGCGCTATATATTTCTCAAAATTATTCAATTTATATCAACTTTTCTTAAAAAAATGATTTTACATTTCCCCATTTCAGATTCTGAAGACTTGTGACATCGCATCACAACATATAAATTTTCAAATAAAAAGCAAATAAAATAATTATATTAAGGGCTCATAAAATACTGCTTGTGGATAAGGCTAATAGCCATAAAATAATTTTATGAATCTTTTAATATTTTTATTGTATTGATAAAAATAATTTGTCCTAATTTCTTAGAAAACATTGCTATTGTTCAGTCACTAAGTCATGTCCAATTCTTTGTGACCCTATGGACTGGACAGCACGCCAGGCATCCCTCTCCTTCACAATTTGTTCAAACTCATTTCCACTGAGTACATGATGCCATGCAACCATCTCATTCTCTGTCACTCCCTTCTCCTCCTGCCCTCAACCTCTTCCAGCATCAGAGTCTTTTCCAGTGAGTTGGCTCATCACATCAGGTGGCCAAAGTATTGGATCTTCAGCTTCAGCACCAGTCCTTCTAATGACTATTCAGGGTTGATTTCCTTTAGGATTGACTGGTTTGCTCTCCTTGCTGTTCAAGGATCTCTCAAGAGTCTTGTTCAGCACAACACTTGGAAAGCATCAGTTCTTCAGCAATCAGTCTTCTCTATGGTCCAACTCTCATATTCATAGATGGCTACTGGAAAAGGCATAAATTTGACTATATGGACTCTTGTCAGTCAAGTGATGTTTCTGTTTTTTAACATGTTCTCTGGGTTTGTCATAGCTTTTTTTTTTCCCCCCAGAAGCAAGTGTCTTTTAATTTCTTTGTTTCAGTCACCGTCTGCAGTGATTTTTGGAGCCAAAGAAAATAAAATCTGCCAGTTTCCATTTATTTGCCAATTACTTGCCATGAAGTGATGGGACCAGATGCCATGATGTTCGTTTTTTAAATGTTGAATTTTAAGTCAGATTTTCCACTCTCCTCTTCCACCTTTACCAAGAGACATTTTAGTTCCTCTTTGCTTTCTTCCATTAGGGTGGTATCATCTGCATATGTAAGGTAATTGATATTCCTCCCAGCAATCTTGATTCTAGTTTGTGATTTGCCCAGCCTGGCATTTCTCCTGATGTACTCTGCATTTAAGTTAAATAAGCAGGGTGACAATATACAGCCATGACATACCCCTTTCCCAGTTTTGGACCAGTCCATTGTTCAATGTCTGGTTCTAACTATTTCTTCTTGACCTGCATACAGGTTTCTCAGGAGGCAGGTAAGGTGGTCTGGCAGTCACATTTCTTGAAGAATTTTTCAAAGTTTGTTGTGATCTACACGAAGACTTTAGCATAGTCAATGAAGCAGATGTTTTCCTATAATTCTCTTGCTTTTTCTATGATTCAAAGGATGTTGACAGCTTGACTTTTGGTCCGTATACCTTTTCTAAATCTGGCTTGTACATCTGGAATTTCTCCATTCATGTAGCACTGAAGCCTAGCTTCAAGGATTTTGAGCATTACCTGGCTAGCATGTGAAATGAGCACAATTGTAAGATAGTTTGAACACTCTTTGGCATTGCCCTTTTCTGGAACTGGAATGTAACTGACCTCCAGTCTTGTGGCCACTACTGAGTTTTCCAAATTCTGGTATATTGAAGGGAGCACTTTGATGACATCATCCTTTAGGATTTGAAATAGCTCAGCTGGAATTCTGTCACTTTTACACTCAGAAAACAGTAATTTGATGTCTTACAGGAAATTACTAAACAGGCTAGGGTTCTGTTTTGGTTATTTGTTAGTTTTTGTTTGTTTGTTTGTTTTATATTTTGTCACATACGAAAGTAATTCTTTGCAAAAAATTGAATGAACAATTTTGTATCCTAAATAGCATTCCAAAATCTTTGCTTGACTCTGTTAAACATATTTCAGTGAAAGAGATTTAAACAAGTGAATGAAAAGCTGCAAACAGGTAGATTACAAAGATAAATCTCTGAAACCTGCAGACTATTAGTTAAAATTTTACTAAGGTCATCTAGGGAAATGGGGGTAAGTTTTTTTTTTGAAAGTCTTTTAAAAATCACACACACATACACATGGAAAAATCAGAGTACAAAAAGGGAAATTTGTTGATGAATTGGATGTTCTATTTTACAAAGAACACGCAGGCCATTATTTAACCCCAGAATGAATAACAAAACAAATACACAAATCAAATCAAAGCAAGGTGTATTTCTATTTAAAAGAACAAAGACAAACCATCTGTGGATAGTGAAAAGTTCTCTTCACCTATATAAATCTGCTATCAGGAAGACGTTCCATTTATAAAGATGCCTTTTAGAAATAGACCTACTTTCACAAGGCCAAAGGAAACCAGCACTATGTGTATTATAATTAATAAACAGACAATAAAAGGTCAGAAAATACAGGAAAAAAGCAGACAGAAAAATATTTAAAAACACAGAAAAATATTAAAAATAAATTTTCAAATAAACTGACACTAGAAGAAACAAGTTCGGGAACAGAAGGAAACTAGTAACAACAAAAAGCATTCAAAATTTTATATAGAAATTCAAGAAGGTATTGCATCCTCTAAAAAAAACTATAAATAAATGAATAAATCAGCAAAAAAAGACATATTATAAACCATAGAAATTCTCACTAAAATAAAAAAATATGCTAAACTGATAATATGCTTCTATTTAAAATAGAAAATATATAGGAAAAGAAATATATAAAGAAAAAAAAATACAGAAGATCAATCCAGTTAATGAAAGAGGAAAGAATGATTAGGTAAATAATTAAAAGAGAAGTACAAAATATCTTTACCAAAAGCAAAGTTCTCTTTACTGTGAATAAAATAACTAAAAATACAATGCTTATCCCCATGGGATTTCAGACGATCATTCTAATGGTTGCTTAGCTGCTAATTTGTGTCTTGACTCTTTTAACCCATGGACTGACTATAGCTCACTAGGCTCCTGTGTCCATGAGATTTTTCAGGCAAGAATACTGGAGTGGGTTGTCATTTACTTCTTCAGGGGATCTCCCTGACCCAGGAATCAAATCCCTGTCTCCTGCATTGCTGGCAGAGTCTTTACCTGCTGAGTCACTGGGGAAAATTGTTAGAAAAAGACAGAGGCCATGTTCTGGCTAATGGACACTCTACCAGTAAATGTGGTATAACTTGATTTGTCAAATGCCTCTGAAGCAAATGTAGAGTAGAAAAATTCAGATCACTCTGGGCAGCTCACACAGGGAGGGCTGCAGGGAATGCATCTGTCACTATTGTTGTCTGCAAGGAGGTGATGCTCTATTTTCTGCATAAGGTTGCATCATTTTTTAAAAATTCAACAAAATGAGAGAGGCTGTACTTAATTATTCCTGAAGAAACACTTAGAAATATGATACTGTACAGATCTCTTTCTTGTGACATTACTTATAATAAAATCAATATACAATAAAACAACAGCAAACATTATCCTCAATGGAGAAAAATTGAAAGCTTTTCCTCTGAAATCAGGAATAAGACAAGGGTGCCCACTCTCACCACTACTATTCAACAAATATTTGGAAGTCCTAGCCATAGCAGAGAAGAAAAATAAATAAAAGCAATCCATATTGGCAAAGAAGATGTAAAATTCTCACTGTATGCAGATGACATGATCCTCTACATAGAAAACTCTAAAGATGCCACCAGAAAATTACTAGAGCTAATCAATGAATATAGCAAAGTTGTAGGATATAAAATTAATACACAGATATCCCTTGTATTCCTATACACTAACAATGAAAAATCAAAAAGAGAACTAAAGGAAACAATCCCATTTAACACTGCAATGAAAAGAATAAAACACTTAGGAATACATTTACCTAAAGAAACAAAACACCTGTATATAGAGAACTATAAAACACTGATGAAAGAAATAAAAGGCATAAATAAACAGATAGATAAATTCACCATATTCTTGGATTGGAAGAATCAATATTATGAAAATGCGCATACTACACATAACAATCTATAGATTCAATGCAGTTGTTATTAAACTACCAAGAGTATTTTTCACAGAACTAGAATAGATAATTTCACAATTTGGAAAGACAAAAGGCCCTGAACAGCCAAACCAATCTTGAGAAAGAAGAATAGAACTGGGGAAATTAATCTTCCTGAATTCAAACTATACTACAAAGCTACAGTCATCAAGATAGTATGGTACTGGCACAAAGACAGAAATATAGATCAGTGGAACAAAATGGAAAGTCCAGAGATAAATCCATGCACCTATGGACACCTTATCTTTGAAAAAGGAGGCAAAAATATACAATGGAGAAAAGACAGTCTCTTCAACAAGTGGTTCTAGGAAAACTGGTCAATTATGTGTGAAAGAATGAAACTATAACACTTTCTTAAAACATACACAAAAATAATCTCAAAGTGGATTAAAGACCTAAATGCAAGATCAGTAACAATAAAACTTAGAGGAAAAGGCAGAACACTCTCTGACATAAATCATGCAAGGTCCTATATGACCCACATCCCAGAGTAATGGAAATAAAAACAAAAATAAATGGGACCTAATTAACTTAAAAGCTTTTGCACAATGAAGGAAACTATAACCAAGGTGAATAGACAGTTCTCAGAAAGAGAGAAAATACTAGCAAAGAAAACAACTAAGAATTACCTAAAAAGATGTTCAACATCACTAATTATTAGAGAAATGCAAATCAAAACCACAGAGGTATCATCTTATGCTGGTCAGAATGGACATCAGCAAAAATCTACAAACAATAAATGCTGGAGAGGATGTGGAAAAGGGAACTTTCTTACATTGTTGGTGGGAATGCAAACTGGTTCACACACTATGGAGATCAGTGTGGAGATTCCTTGGAGAAGGCAATGGCGACCCACTCCAGTACTCTTGTCTGGAAAATCCCATGGGTGGAGAAGTCTGGTAGGCTACAGTCCATGGAGTCGTCATGAGTCAGCCTCGACTGAGCGACTTCACTTTCACTCTTCACTTCCATGCATTGGAGAAGGAAATGGCAACCCACTCCAGTGTTCTTGCCTGGAGAATCCCAGGGATGGAGGAGCCTGGTGGGCTGCTATCTATAGGGTCTAACAGAGTTGGACATGACTGAAGCGACTTTGCCGCAGTGGAGATTCCTTAAAAACCTGGGTATAGAACTGTCATACAACCCAGCAGTCCTCCTGCTAGGCATACACTTCGATGAAATGACAAATGAAAGAGACTCATATACCCAATGTTCATTGCAGCACTATAAACAATAGCTAGGATATGGAAGCAACCTAGATGTCCACTGGCAGATGAATGGATACAGAGGTACAGAGGCTGAATGTACACAGTGGAATATTACTCAGCTATAAAAAAGGAACATATTTGAGTCTGTTCTAATATGCCTATTATACAGAGTAAGTCAGAAAGATAAAAACAAATACTGTGTATTAATGCATATCTGTGTGTGTTTGAGTTGTTCAGTTGTGTCCAACTCTTTGCGACTCCACTGACTGTAGCCCAGCAGGCTCCTCTGTCCATGGGGTCTTCAGGCAAGAATACTGGAAAGGATTTCCATGCCCTTCTCCAGGGTATCTTCGTGACCAAGCGATCAAACTCATGTCATCTCCTGTCTGGCCGGCAGATTCTTTACTGTTTGAGTTACCTAAGAAGCCTATATTAGCACATATATATGGCATTTAGAAAGATGGTACCGATGATTCTACATGCAGGGTAGCAAAGGAGACACAGATGTAAAGAACAGATTTTGTGGAGTCAGTGAGAGAAGGCGAGGGTGACATGAGAGAGAATAGCATTGAAAAATGTATATTACCATATGTAAAATAGATAGCCAGTGCAAGTTTGATGCATAAGCAGGACACCCAAATTCAGTGGTCTGGGAAAACTCAGAGGGACAGGATGTGGAGGGAGGTGGGAGGTGGGTTCAGGATGAAAGGGGCACATGTATACCTGTGGATGATTCATACTGATGTATGGCAGAAACCATTACAATATTGTAGAGTAATTATTCTCCAATTAAAATAAACTAATTTAAAAATAGCAGATAAAAAATAAATAAATGAACATGGTGTTGAAATACATTATGATGTATCACTGCTGGCTGCTATCAGTGCCAACACAATGATAATTATGGAAAATATCTAGCAAGTAGAAAAAGTGTTCTTGAATTACATGAAATTATGAATAGAGTAGGAAATAGTCCCTGTGTTTTCTTTAAACAGCACTGAAAATTTTGAATGACAATAGAGTAAGTTGAAGAAGAATATAAACAAACAAGTACTGAACTTAAGAGTCAGAAAATCTGGACTTATAACTTGGATTTGTCATTTATGATCTGCCCGTGGGAAAATTAACCCACATGTGGGCAAATTAACCAGCTTTCTTGAAGTTCAACATTGTAACATGGGTATAATGGCAGTAACCTCATACAGAGGCTGTGAGGACCACCTAGGATAATGTTTATCATCTCTTTAGTACAGTTAAGAGGGTGGGCTCATGATCAGGGCCCTTGCTCAAACTCTTGTTCTGACACATATTATCTATGGAACTGTAGAAAAGTTAACTGATTAGAATGTCTCAGTTTCCTTTCTTCCTGGGAAATGGGATATTTGGTTCAGAGTTAAAAGCATGTGTGATGGAGCCAAATGCTTAGGTTTGAACAGATTACAGACTCTGACAAACAAGGAGATCAAACCAGTCAATCCTAAAGAAAATCAACCCTGATTATTCACTGGAAGGATTGATGCTGAAGCTTCAATACCTTGGACACTTGATGAGAAGAGCTGACTCACTAGAAAAATTCCTGATCTGAGGAAGATTGAAGGAGGGAGGAGAAGGGGACTACAGAGGATGAGATGGTTGGATGACATCACCGACCCAATAGAAATGAGTTTGAGCAAGTTCTGAGAGTTGGTGATGGACAGTGAGGCCTGGCAAGGACAAGGAAGTCTACAGTGTTGCAAAGAATCGGACACAACTGAGTGACTGAATGATGACGATGACTAATGTCAAGGTTCTTTGGACCTCAATCTCACCTTGGGTAAAATGAGAATAAACCATACCTAATTAATTAAAAAAAAGGAACTTTCTATTAAGAAAAATCAATCGCTTTATTACCACATGCAAAATTTAAAAATGGAAAATAAACATATTTAAATATCTGATTTCAAGATTTTAGTGTTAGTAATGTAAAAATTAAAATGATATAGCAATCAAAATGTAAAGAAATTTAAGTTAAAATCAGAAATAACCCAAAATGCTATCTCTGAGTAGTGGAACTAAAGTTGGAGAGGAATTTTATGGATATCTATGAATCCATAGATTCCACTGGAGTCGGCAGCCATTCCATTCTCCAGGAGATCTTCCTGACCCAAGGATTGAACTCAGGTCTCAAGTATTGTAGATTCTTTACCATCTGAGCCACTAGGGAAGTTCATTGATATTCTGTACTATTTAAACGTAACTATTTGTACAGATGGAGTAGGCTAAATAATTTTAAATGGTTAAAATAAATATAATTTATAATTTCCAGTACTCACCAAAAGGTATTTCAAAAGAGCTGTAACATGAGTACTCTAATTATCCGAAGGTGGGACTTCTTAGTCTGCTCTGGCTATTACAACAAAATAACACAGACAGGCTGACAAATAAAATAAATTTATTTCTCACAGTTCTAGAGACTGGGAGTCCAAGATGAAGGTGCTAATGAATTTTTATTCCTGGTAAAAGCTTTCTTCTGACTTGCAATGGAATGCCTTCTTACTGTGTCATCACATGTCAGAGAAAGAGAGGTCTTCACTCTCTTCCTTTTTTTACAAGAGAATTAATCCTCCTTTCACAAGAGAATTAACCCCATCATGTAAGCCTCATCCTAGTAACCATATCTGCTACTAAATATTGGTGATTCATCATGCAAATCAATGAATATGGATTTGGTGGGTTACAAACATCCAGTCCCTAGAAAGGGATAATCCTTCAACAGTTTCTAGTAACTTATTCTAAATAATTATGGGGACCTGGTTTACAGAATATCTCCCTTCCATTGGTGTACCAAAACTCTTGTAATCAGTGCTCTGTATAGTCTTTCTTTGAATTTATGAGATTGTCCCTTTTAACCAATACAATATGGACAAAGTAATAATCAGTGACTTTTTAAATTTTATTTTTAATTGGATGATAACTGCTTTACAATGTTGTCTTGGTTTCTACCATACGATGACTTACCAACACAGTGGAGAAAGGAAAGGATGGGACAAACTGCTACAGTAGAATTAAAATATACATATTCAGTTTATTTCAGTTGTTCAGTCCTGTCGACTCTTTGTGACTCCATAAATTGCAGCACACCGGGCCTCCCTGTCTATCACCATCTCCCAGAGTTCACCCAAACCCATGTGCATTGAGTCGGTGATGCCATCCAGCCATCTCATCCTCTGTCGTCCCCTTGTCCTTCTTCCCCCAATCCCTCCCAGCATCAGGGTCTTTTACAGTTAGTCAACTATTCACAGGAGGTGGCCAAAGTATTAGAGTTTCAGCATCAGTCCTTCCAATGAACACCCAGGACTGATCTTCTTTAGAATGGACTGGTTGGATCTCCTTGCAGTCCAAGGAACTCTCAAGAGTCTTCTCCAACACCACAGTTCAAAAGCATCAATTCTTCGGTGCTCAGCTTTCTTCACAGTCCAACTCTCACATTCATACATGAGCACTGGAAAAACCATAGCCTTTACTAGATGAACCTTTGCTGGCAAAGCTATGGACCTTTGCTGGTCCATACCTTTTGAATATGCTATCTAGGTTGATCATAAATTTTCTTCCAAGGAGTAAATGTCTTTTAATTTCATGGCTGCAAACACCATCTACAGTGATTCTGGAACCCCAAAAAATAAAGTCTGACACTGTTTCCACTCATTCCCCATCTATTTCCCATGAAGTGATGGAATCAGATGCCAGTTACCATATGTAAAATAATTAGCTAGTGGGAAGTTGCTGTATAACAAAGGGAGTCCAACTCAGTGGCTTTTGAAGCTAGGTCATAAGAAGTTTTTCATCTTCTTCTTGGGTTTTTTGCAGTACTTTTCTTTTTTTTTTTTAAGGTATTATTACCCTTTCCTTGGAATCCTGCTACTCTGCTATGGGAAGGCATATGCAGGTCACTTGCAGGCACTCTAGTCACTGCCTCAACTGACCACGGAGTAAAAAGCCAGCACCAAGTGACAGCCAGGTGAATGAGCTATCATTATGTCCAGCTCAACTGAGCCTTCAGAAGTCTCTAACCTCAGCTATTACTTGCTCACACCTGCATGGCAGACTCTAAGCAAAAACTGTCCACCTGAGTTCAATCAGCCTATGGAAACAAATAATAATTTATGTTTGTTTTTAGTCACAGTTTTAAGCTAATTTGTTTCACAACAATAAATAACAGGAACCCTGTAGCCAACCACTCTTAATGAAACTTGGATTTGGAGAGAGTAGCTTACTCTCAGGAAGCAGTTATCTCCTAAAATATATAAATACTCAGTTTCAGCCTTAAAATTCCTGTACATGAATTATATCTCTGATCAACTAATATAAAGCTCCTATCTCTGTGCTGGGGTATATAAATGGTATATAAATGGTATCCTGAATCTGACAAAGGAAGTGTCATCTTTTAAAAATCAGTGTAAGGATATGAACTGGGCATTTGCTTGGATGAGAGTCAATCAAATAACATTATTTTCCTGAGTTTACAGACAGTGTAGGCAGAAAAAGGAATATGAAGATTTGGTTTTGGTAAAAGGAAACCTTAGGGAATTGTATGTCTAGGAGTAAGTAATTACTATTAAAAGATTTCAGAAGTGGAAGAGAAGAATTTCAATATTATGGGTAAGCTTATTTGAGAGCAGTACTAATGATGGTAAGTCTTCCTCAAAGATTTCTTCTGTTTTGTTTTATCCCTTGTCTTGGATTCAAGTTGCCAAAACCAACAGAGACTGTGGGATGATGTATAATCTTACTTGGAAACAGTGCTTTAAAATTCTATTTTATTTAATGTATGTCTGCTTTTATTTTAAATAAGAAATATGTAAGCATAATATCACACAAGTCAGAAATTTTACTCCATTACTGGTCCTACAAAATAAACAAGTAAGTACACATAATGAATCTGATTATCTTGTTTATAAGAAATTATTCTTTAAATATTTACCTAAGAATGGACTGTGAAGAAAGCTGAGCACTGAAGAATTGATGATGCTTTTGAATTGTGGTGTTGGAGAAGACTCTTGAGAGTCCCTTGGACTGCAAGGAGATCCAACCAGTCCATTCTAAAGGAGATCAGCCCTGGGATTTCTTTGGAAGGAATGATGCTAATAGATGTGTATAAGAGACAGCATAAGAAGTTTTTCATCTTCTTCTTGGGTTTTTTGCAGTACTTTTCTTTTTTTTTTTTTTTTTTTTTAAGGTATTATTACCCTTTCCTTGGAATCCTGCTACTCTGCTATGGGAAGGCATATGCAGGTCACTTGCAGGCACTCTAGTCACTGCCTCAACTGACCACGGAGTAAAAAGCCAGCACCAAGTGACAGCCAGGTGAATGAGCTATCATTATGTCCAGCTCAACTGAGCCTTCAGAAGTCTCTAACCTCAGCTATTACTTGCTCACACCTGCATGGCAGACTCTAAGCAAAAACTGTCCACCTGAGTTCAATCAGCCTATGGAAACAAATAATAATTTATGTTTGTTTTTAGTCACAGTTTTAAGCTAATTTGTTTCACAACAATAAATAACAGGAACCCTGTAGCCAACCACTCTTAATGAAACTTGGATTTGGAGAGAGTAGCTTACTCTCAGGAAGCAGTTATCTCCTAAAATATATAAATACTCAGTTTCAGCCTTAAAATTCCTGTACATGAATTATATCTCTGATCAACTAATATAAAGCTCCTATCTCTGTGCTGGGGTATATAAATGGTATATAAATGGTATCCTGAATCTGACAAAGGAAGTGTCATCTTTTAAAAATCAGTGTAAGGATATGAACTGGGCATTTGCTTGGATGAGAGTCAATCAAATAACATTATTTTCCTGAGTTTACAGACAGTGTAGGCAGAAAAAGGAATATGAAGATTTGGTTTTGGTAAAAGGAAACCTTAGGGAATTGTATGTCTAGGAGTAAGTAATTACTATTAAAAGATTTCAGAAGTGGAAGAGAAGAATTTCAATATTATGGGTAAGCTTATTTGAGAGCAGTACTAATGATGGTAAGTCTTCCTCAAAGATTTCTTCTGTTTTGTTTTATCCCTTGTCTTGGATTCAAGTTGCCAAAACCAACAGAGACTGTGGGATGATGTATAATCTTACTTGGAAACAGTGCTTTAAAATTCTATTTTATTTAATGTATGTCTGCTTTTATTTTAAATAAGAAATATGTAAGCATAATATCACACAAGTCAGAAATTTTACTCCATTACTGGTCCTACAAAATAAACAAGTAAGTACACATAATGAATCTGATTATCTTGTTTATAAGAAATTATTCTTTAAATATTTACCTAAGAATGGACTGTGAAGAAAGCTGAGCACTGAAGAATTGATGATGCTTTTGAATTGTGGTGTTGGAGAAGACTCTTGAGAGTCCCTTGGACTGCAAGGAGATCCAACCAGTCCATTCTAAAGGAGATCAGCCCTGGGATTTCTTTGGAAGGAATGATGCTAATGCTGAAACTCCAGTACTTTAGCCACCTCATGTGAAGAGTTGACTCATTGGAAAAGACTCTGATGCTGGGAGGGATTGGGGGCAGGAGGAAAAGGAGGCGACAGAGGATGAGATGGCTGGATGGCATCACAGACTCGATGGACATGAGTCTGAGTGAACTCTGGGAGTTGGTGATGGACAGGGAGGCCTGGTGTGCTGCGATTCATGGGGTGGCAAAGAGTCAGACATGACTGAGTGACTGAAATGAACTGAACGGAAGAATGGTTTTTAAATATACCAGTTTAGCAAGTAACAATATGAAATTCAGTGTAAAGGTGATAAATTGAAAACATGTAATTTTCTCTCCATAAAATAAGACATCATAAAATGAAAACAAAGGGGAAAAATGATGGAAAATCCAGAGTGGAGAGGGGTTCAAGTCTTCTACTAGAAAAAAAAAAAAAAAAACTCTGGAAAATAAAAAGTAGCTATATTGATTGGTATGTACAGGATTTGACTATCTTGAGAATTCACAGAGGATATGTTATAAACAAGAGAGAAGCCACTTTGCCCTCACACAGCACTGAGTAACTCAGAACTGAAACTCAAAAGATGATTTCAAGTCACAATGCTATAACCAGAAAAACAATCAATAAAAAGATAGAATAAAGTAATTTTTAGAAAACTGAGGATTCAGAAACCTTTTAATTCTCTGATACACATTTTCAGTGGAAGCAATTTGAGAATATGACCCCAAAACAGAAGGGAAAACAATGAAGAAGTAAGATGTTGATTATAGGAAAAGCAGATTCTGTCCATCCTGGGATGTTAAGGGAAGTCCCAGGAAGGCAGCAATATGGCTCTGGGTCTTGAGAGCAAGTAGCTTATTCTATCATAAAGATGAATCCAATGAAGAGGGTCATGGGAAATGCTCCCTTATGTGAGAACATGTCTCACCCACAGGACAAAATGTGATTCTTTGTGTTATTTGTGTTATGTGATGCACACTTAACAGAATGTAAATTCACCAAACTGTCAGATCAATATTTTCCAGAATGTCAATCAAGCTGAGAAAGCACAACTGTTAAGCATGATGAGCTAAAAATGCCTCAGAAATAAAAGCTTCTAGCAACTGCAGGCTTAATATTTTGAAGCAAAGCTGATTCAGAAACAGAATGCCTCTGTGCCAGCTTTCATGCAGCTATATTCATGCCACAGCAGAGCCTCCTTCAGACCTCGCTGCAGGCCATTTACTTTACTTAAGGGAATTGAGCAGCACATTTAACACTATAGAGAAACTTTTCAGCTATATATTCAGTTCTAGTTCTTAAAAATTTTCAATTCTGCACCCATCAAAGGTATTACATAATGATGCTGACATAACTTTGGTCTTGGCCCGAAGCTAGTCATGATTTTCTGACAAAACAGCAGAAGAAAAAAAGAATGTTACCCATTTCACTGAAAAGTTAAATTTCTTTTGAGAATTGGTTTAATTGTTCTGCTACAGGGAGGAGGTATGTCAATATTAGGTTCAATAACACGAACATTCTTAACTGTTACAGGGGAAAAAGAGAGGAATGAATGACTTCACATTCTAATCTTTTCTTAGTTACATCCAGGTAAAGGGATCTCAGGCAGATAACGACAGTCTATATTAACTTGGAGTATTTTTTTCATCTATACTAGATTTTTCTATCTCAGTATTGTCAGACATTTAAATATTGCTTTACAAATCTAGTACAAATATTGCTTAATGAGATCTTTGAGTTTTGATGCTCTATATTTCAAGAATCAGAAAGAACTAACAACCACCTTTGCATAAGCACTGACAGAGATTTTCCCAAAGTATGTAAAACTATATACATAATATTTATTATGGATTTTAAAAACTGTTATGAGGTTTTGTTTTTTTTTTTTTGAGAATAAAAACTCATTTTTTAGTCTTTCAGTAATTTACAACTCAAAAAAGAATTCATAACCAGAGACTTCTTTGGGGGTAAACGTTGAGATGAACAGTTAAATGCTCGTGGGCTTTGTATATCCATGTGTATGTGGAGTGTGTGCTTGTGTGCTCAGTCACTTCAGTCATTTCAGACTCTTTGTGATCTTATGAACTGTAGCCCGCCAGATTCCTCTGTTCATGAAATTCACCAGGCAAGAATACTAGAGTGGGTTGCCATGCCCTCTCCAAGGGGATCTTCCTAACCCAGGAACTGAAGTTGGGTCTCTTGCATTGCAGGTGAAGTCTTTACTGCTGAGCCACTGGGAAAGCCTGTATGTGGAGAACATACAATTAAATACTCAACACTGTTCTACTATTATTAAATTTAACATATATATGAACACCAGAAATACAATAATGGGTTTCTACTTTCAAGTCTGGTCTCATTTAGCCTGGCCTTTTTCTTCTCAGTTCAGTTCAGTTCAGTCGCTCAGTCATGTGCGATTCTTTGCGACCCCATGAATCACAGCACGCCAGGCCTCCCTGTCCATCACCAACTCCTGGAATTCACTCAGATTCATGTTCATCAAATCAGTGATGCCATTCAGCCATCTCATCCTCTGTCGTCACCTTCTCCTCCTGCCCGCTAATCCCTCCCAGCATCAGAGTCTTTTCCAATGAGTCAACTCTTCTCATGGGGTGGCCAAAGTACTGCAGTTTCAGCTTTAGCATCATTCCTTCCAAAGAAATCCTAGGGCTGATCTCCTTTAGAATGGACTGGTTGGATCTCCTTGCACTCCAAGGGACTCTCAAGAGTCTTCTCCAAAACCACAGTTCAAAAGCATCAATTCTTCTGCACTCAGCCTTCTTCATAGTCCAAGTCTCACATCTGTACATTTAGTTTCTCCAACACAAGTTTTTACTAGCATTGGTTAGGGGTGGCACCTGCCCCTGCAGGTAGGAGTATTTTTATTACATTGCACTGTTTAAAATCACTGGAGCATGATAACAATACAAAGCAGACCGACCTAGTTTTATTATTGTTTTAAAATTCTCTACTGATAATATTCCTTTCCCCGACTGACTGCACCTGAGGCAGCTGGCTCCCACCACCACCCTTTGCAGTCCAAGATGGCTTCCCAGGTGGCACTAGTGGTAAAGAATCCCCCTGCCAATGCAGGTAGACCTAAGAGACACAGGTTTGATCCTTGGGTTGGAAAGATCCCATGGAGGAGGGCATGGCAACCCAATCCAGTATTCTTGCCTGGAGAATCCCATGGACAGTGGAGCCAGGCAGGCTGCAGTCCATCAGACACAACTGAAGTGACAGCATGCATACACACAGAGTAAGGAGGTACACTTTGAGATAACCCAATGACACAAATCTGAGATTTTAGTAAGGAGTATACAGGTATACAAATGGGTAACACTGAATGAAAACAGTTCAGAGCATATCTTGAGTAATGTGTTTAATGTGAGAGCTGTGAGTATATTGCACATGAAAGTTACACAAACTAAATGAAAGACTATTCTAAGGGCAGATCTTCAGCCTCCTCAGGCCACTGGAACTGGCCTTCAATTTCCCTGTTAGGATCAGGCCCAGGTTTCTCTCACCACCCATTTACTAATGTATAAATCACTCATTGATAGATTAATATTTTAAAAGTATAGTGAAAGTAGATATATAGAATAAGTTCTATGATGCTGAAAGAACAGCTCAATGTGGCATGGAGGAAGGGTCCCCCTGTAGCTCACCCAGCCTCTTCGATTCCTGACTTTGTGCTGCTCAGGATGCCTGTCTTGGTAATCCATTCATTCCAGAGCCCATCCTGTGTGGTAGGAAAAACACTTTGGTTTCCTGGTAACTAGGCAGGTGTCACTTTCTTCACTCCCAGTTCAGGTGTAACTATCCTCTGAGGTATAAAATGACCATCACAAACAGAGAACTTGACTTTGGCAACACATTCTTCCATCCTATGGTCAAGGATTCTCCTTTCCAAGTTTTCATGGTCAAAAAGTGAAGGTCAATGCTAAGTACTATATCCTCTTCTCAGAAAGTCACAATACAGTTTAGTCATATCACAGGCTCTAGGAATATGAAAAAACATGTTTAACTTTGTTTTGTCAGGTATTTCTGCAAAATCAGTAGAGCACAGAAGCCTTTTTTCTGTGGATCAGTATTCTACATTCAGAATCAACTGGAATTCAGATATTCACCCTTCCTTCTAAACATAGTTTCTGAAACAGAACACACTTATAGAAAAGCTAGTACTCACATTTGGTTGTATAAATAAAGGAATGACTTGTCTAGTCAAGGCTATGATTTTTCCAGTAGTCATGTATGGATGTGAGAGTTGGACTGTGAAGTTTACTTGTACTGACATAGTATTATAGAAAATTTTTCAAACTAAAAATGTCCATTTAGAAGAAAATTAAAGATATATTTTGGATTACTATATAATATTTATAAGACATGTTTCTAAATGTGAAGTGTCATTTTAAGGTTATAACAGTAAAAGAATAGGTATGATATAGATAGACTTTGTTGTAAGATATGTTACATGAAACACTGCAATAATAATATTGTTTTCTAATGAGATCATGTTCACAAAAAGATTTATCATTAGTGTTTTTCAGATGGTAAATTCTACTGTACTGATTATCTAGTACTAATTTAAAATGGGACTGATAAATCTATGTTATATATTCAGGAATTAATCTCCTAAATAAAGCAGACTACACCTTCTAGGGCCAGGGGCGGTGGCTGAGAGGCGCAACCCTATGTTTAAGGAGCGGTGGCGGTGCGGGCACAGGAGGGCCGAGAGGAGCTACTCCACGTTCAAGGTCAGGAGGGGCAGTGGTGAGGAGATACCCCTCGTCCAAGGTAAGGAACAGCAGCCGCGCTTTGCTAGAGCAGCCCTGAAGAGATCTCCACGGTCAAGTTAAGAGAAAACCAAGTAAGACGGTAGGTGTTGCAAGAGGGCATCAGAGAGCAGACACACTAAAACCATACTCACAGCAAACTAGTCAATCTAATCACACTACGACCAAAGCTTTGACTAGCTCAGTGAAACTAAGCAATGCCATTGGGGCCACCCAGGAAAGGTGGATCATGCTGGAGAGGACTGACAGAATGTGGTCCACTAGAGAAGGGAATGGCAAACCACTTCAGAATTCTTGCCTTGAGAACCCCATGAACAGTATGAAAAGGAAAAATGATACAATTCTGAAAGAGGAAATACCTAGGTCAGTAGGGGCCCAATATGCTACTTGAGATCAGTGGAGAAATAACTCCAGAAAGAATGAAGGGATAGAGCCAAAGCAAAAGCAATAACCAGTTGTGGATGTGACTGGTGATAGAAGCAAGGTCCAATGCTGTAATGAGCAATATTGCATATGAACCTGGAATGTCAAGTCCATGAATCAAGGCAAATGGGAAGTGGTCAAACAGGAGATGGCAAGAACGTTGATATTCTAGGAATCAGTGAAATAAAGTGGACTGGAATGGGTGAATTTAACTCAGATGACCATTATATCTACTACTGGGGGCAGGAACCCCTCAGAAGAAATGGAGTAGCCATCATGGTCAACAAAAGAGTCTGAAATGTAGTACTTGAATGCAATCTCAAAACTTACAGAATGATCTTTGTTCGTTTCCAAGGCAAACCATTCAATATCAGAGTAATCCAAGTCTATGCCCCAACCAGTAATGCTGAAGAAGCTGAAGTTGAACAGTTCTAGGAAGACTTACAATACTTTTTAAAACTAACACCCAAAAAATATGTCCTTTTCATTATAGGGGACTGCAATGCAAAAGTAGGAAGCCATGAAACACCTGGAGTAATGGGCAAATTTGGCTTTGGAATATGGAATGAAGCAGGACAAAGGCTGAAAGACTTTTGCCAAGAGAATGCACCAGTCATAGCAAACACCCTCTTCCAAGAACACAAGAGAAGACTCTACACGTGGACATCACCAGATGGTCAACATCAAAATCAGATTGATTAGATTCTTTGCAGCCAAAGATGGAGAAGCTCTATACAGTCAGCAAAAACAAGATTGGGAGCTGACTGTGGCTCAGATCATGAGCTCCTTATTGCCAATTTCAGACTTAAATTGAAGAAAGTAGGGAAAACCGCTAGACCATTCAGATATGATTTAAATCATATACCTTATGATTATATAGTGGAAGTGAGAAATAGATGTAAGGGATTAGATCTGATAAATAGAGCGCCTGATGAACTATGGACTGAGGTTCCTAACACTGTACAGGAGACAGGGATCAAGACCATCCCCATGGAGAAGATATGCAAAAAAGGAAAATGGCTGCCTGGGAGGGCTTACAAATAGCTGTGAAAAGAAGAGAAGCAAAAACCAAAGGAGAAAAGGGAAGATATTAGCATCTGAATGTAGAGTTCCAAAGAATAGCAAGAAGAGATAAGAAAGCCTTCCTCAGTGATCAATGAAAAGAAATACAGGAAGACAAAAGAATGAGAAAGACTAGAGATCTCTTCAAGAAAACTGGAGATACCAAGGGAATATGTCATGCAAACACGGCCTCAATAAAGGACAGAAATGGGATGGACCTTACAGAAGCAGAAGATATTAAGAAAAGGTGGCGGGAATACACAGAAGGACTGTACAAAAAAGATTTTTATGACAAAGATAATCACGATGGTGTGACCACTCACCTACAGCCAGACATTCTGGAATATGAAGTCAAGTGGGCCTTAGAAAGCATCACTACGAACAAAGCTAGTGGAGGTGATGGAATTCCAGCTGAGATATTTCAAATTTTGAAAATGATGCTGTGAAAGATCTGCACTCAATATGCCAGAAAATTTGGAAAATTCAGCGGTGGCCAAGGGCTAGAAAAGGTCAGTTTTCATTCCAATCCCAAACAATGGCAATGCCAAACAATGCTCAAACTACCTCACAATTGCACTCATCTCTCCAAGCCAGGCTTCAGCAATACGTGAACTGTGAACTACCAGATGTTCAAGTTGGTTTTAGAAAAGGCAGAGGAACCAGACATCAAATTGCCAACTACCTCTGGATCATCGAAAAAGCAAGAGAGTTCCAGGAAAGCATATATTTCTGCTTTATTGACTATGCCAAAGCCTTTGACTGTGTGGATCACAATAAACTGTGGAAAATTCTGAAAGATATGGGAATACCAGACCACCTGACCTGCCTCTTGGAAAATCTGTATGCAGGTCAGGAAGCAACAGTTAGAACTGGACATGGAAAAAAAGACTGGTTCCAAATAGGAAAAGGAGTATGTCAAGGCTGTATATGTCACCCTGCTTATTTAAATTCTATGCAGAGTACATCATGAGAAAGGCTGGGCTGGAACTAGCACAAGCTGGAATCAAGACTGCTGGGAGAAATATCAATAACCTCAGCTATGCAGATGACACCACCCTTATAGCAGGAACTGAAGAGGAAGCCTCTTGATGAAAGTGAAAGTGAAGAGTGAAAAAGTTGGCTTAAAGTACAACATTCAGAAAATCAAGATCATGGCATCTTGTCCCATCACTTACTTCATGGGAAATAGATGGGAAAACAGTGGAAACAGTGTCAGACTTTTATCTTTTGGGGCTCCAAAATCACTGCAGATGGTGACTGCAGCCATGAAATTAAAAGGCGCTTACTCCTTGGAAGAAAAGTTATGACTAACCTAGATAGCATATTGAAAAGCAGAGATATTATTTTGCCAACAAAGTCCTGACTAGTCAAGGCTATGGTTTTTCCAGTGGTAATGTATGGATGTGAGAGTTAGACTGTGAAGAATGCTGAGTGCTGAAAAATTGATGCTTTTGAACTGTCATGTTGGAGAAGACTCTTGAGGGTCCCTTGGACTGCAAGGAGATCCAACCAGTCCATTCTAAAGGATATCAGCCCTGGGATTTCTTTGGAAGGAATGATGCTAAAGCTGAAACTGCAGTACTTTGGCCACCTCATGTGAAGAGTTGACTCATTGGAAAAGACCCTGATGTTGGGAGGGATTGGGGGAAGGAAGAAAAGGGGATGACAAAGGATAGCATCACCGACTCGAGGGACGTGAGTTTGAGTGAACCCCGGGAGATGGTGATGGACAGGGAGGTCTGGTGTGCTTGATTCATGGGGTCGCAAAGAGTCAGACACAACTGTGCGACTGAATTGAACTCAACTGACACCTTCTAGACTACATTTTCTATCTCAGAGACAATCTCGTTAGTCAATATTTTGCTGTAAGGTGGTACATAAAGCAAACTGAACTTTCATAAGGTCCAAAGATTTTTCTGTATAACAGCAATGTGCATATGCGCTCAGTCATGTCTGACTCTTTATTAACACAGCCACAGCATGCCCCAGGAGAGCTAATAGATATGCTACAAAATAACCACAGAGACTTCTCCAACTCCTGCACATGGGCGCTAGGCACATAGTGGATACAAACTGACCACTGAGACTTCAACTCTAGCAACTGAACCTTGATGCACAGTTGTGTACTCAAGTGACCTTAGGCAGCTTGGAGCCTTCTAAGGGTTCATAAATATATTATGCATACATATATTTGATTATAACAGACTGACTTATGGGAAAGACATGTGCAATAAAAACTATTGTTAAGCAACTTGCCACTGTCAATCAAAACTGCCAGTCCATGCCTGCCTAACTGAATACATAAAACACTGTGTTAAAAAACCCCGTACCTCATCATTTCAGCACCAGTGCCTCTCGTGGCTTGGTCCACCTCCTCCTTGAGGCGATCTTTCTGTTCTTTCTGTTCCTTCCCTAATAAACTTGTTTCTGCCATGGATAAGGCTTCAGATTCCTCTTTGTGTATATACCAAGAATGGAGGCCCAGAAAACAGGGTCCTTTTCAACCCTCTCCCTAATCTGTATCAATGAAAAAATGTGCCCAAGTGGCCTTCTGATCCCAGAGAAACAAGAGGCATCTGAATCAGTCCTGAGCACATCCTAACAAGGAATCAAATACAGGTAAGATCAGTCTACTTCAGCTCATTCGCAGCTGACCCACACAAGCAAGTACAAGACTAACTTGTTGCTCTTTTAGGGGTCTTAGATTTTTCGTGGTTTGTCATATAGTGTTGCTACAGCAATAACTGATACAAAAGCCATTTTCCACAAATTTTCTATCATAATTTCAGTTTTGAGTAAATTTAGTCTAAAACTAAATGACCAAATGCTTACAAGGCTCACTTTGTTATTTTTTATTATTGTTATTTATTTTTAATTGAATGATATTTACAGTATTGTGTTGGTTACTACCAAACATCAACACGAATCACCCATAGGGTTACCCATGTCCCTTCCACATGAACATCCTTCTCATCTCCCTCTCATTACACCCTTTAACTTGTTACCAAACAGTGCTGATTTGAGTTCCATGAGTCATACAGCAGTTTCCCAGTGGCTATCTATTCAACATATGGTAATGTATGTTTCCATGTTACTCTGCATACACCCCACCCTCTCCTTCCTCTCCCTGAGCCACATCCATAAAGTTTGTTCTCTAATTCTGTTTTATCTTACCAAGATCTCGTGAGATCACAAAAAATCCTAGCCCTTAGAATTGAAAGCTAGTAATTATATTTGACTTCTTTTTCCTTCTTTATTCACCAGAAGGATTTAATGAATTTTATTTGGAAAAAAAAAAAAAAAACTGTTTGATATCTTTTTTTTTTTTTTGCTTAAGCTCTCATGTCAACATTCTAGATCTAGATAGACTCTCATCATCAAATTATTATATTGATATAAGTGAACTTTACTTGCAGGTCCTGTTTTCTGAGTCTAGCTTTCCTTGTAATTAACATCAACTTCAGTAATATTTCCCACCTCTCTCATTCTTGCTTCTCTCTTTATACTTTAATTCACACTTTTCATAGTTCAGTTCAGTTCAGTGCAGTCACTCAGTTGTGTCCGACTCTTTGCGACCCCATGAATTGCAAAATGCCAGGCCTCCCTATCCATCACCAACTCCCGGAGTTCACTCAAACTCACGTCCATCGAGTCAGTGGTGCCATCCNATGCCAAAGAATGTTAAAACTACCACACAATCGCACTCATCTCACACGCTAGTAAAGTAATGCTCAAAATCAAGCCAGGCTTCAGCACTATGTGAACTGTGAACTTCCAGATGTTCAAGCTGGTTCTAGAAAAGGCAGAGGAACCAGAGATCAAATTGCCAACATCTGCTGGATCATGAGAAAAGCAAGAGAGTACCAGAAAAACATCTATTTCTGCTCTGTTGACTATACCAAAGCCTTTGACTGTGTGGATCACAATAAACCATGGAAAATTCTTCAAGAGATGGAAATACCAGACCACCTGACCTGCCTCTTGAGAAACCTATAAGCAGGTCAGGAAGCAACAATGTATACTATAAGCACCCCATTTCTAGTCCTTCTATTAAGCAGAATCTTACAGATGGACAGGTTTATTCACAAAATGGAATTTTAAATATTATCAATAAGAAACTGTAGATATTGCATTAAGAATAGATATCACCCTTTACTAGATATCAGGGAAATATAATTAATAATAAAGTACTATCTCTAAAAGTTTCTATGTGAAAAATATTGGGTTGACCAAAAAGATTTTGGGGTTTTTCTATAACATCTTTTCTGATGCTACAGAAAAACCCACGAGACCTTTTTTGGTCAATCCAACTTACTTTCTTCAGAAGTTTGGTATAAAGGGTCCTTTTATATATTGCTATGTAGATTTGTGAATATTTAAAAATTTTAACAGAATAAATATGAAAACATATCTTGTAATTAACTATGCATATCTTTTCTCCAAGAAATTACAAGTCTTGAATATATTCTATAAAAATAAAGACATATATATATAAGAATATCACTTCAACATTAGTTGCTTATTTTGTAGTGATATAAAATGAAAACAAATATCTAGCAATAGATAAATACTTAAATACATTATTCAGCCATTCAGAAAAAAATGAACTACAGTAAATTTTACTATACAATAGTGAATTGAATAAAGAATAAATTCAGATATTCAAAGTGCTAATAGATGATGTACAATCTATTACTTTGTACAAATATGAAAATAATGTATGTATTCCCATAAGAAATTATAGTAGGATACCCATCAAGCTGGAAAGAACAGCATAAAGTTGTATGAAATCTGTGGAGAGGATTAATGAAAAGGAGAGACTGAGAGTAAAGGTGAAAAGATAATAATTCATGATAAAAAACTGCATTTGCAAAATAAAATTATAGGTATAAAAATATTCATTCTTTTTTATTCAAGTATGTAAATATACAAAATGCAGTATGAAGAAGGGTTAAGAAAATGTCTATGCATTTATCTCAGAGTAGTGACCTTCTAAGGGCTTCCCAGTTGGCTCAGTGGAAAGAATCTGCTGCAAATGCAGGAGACACAGGAGACATGGGCTCAATCCCAGCTTACTAACATCCCCTGGAAGAGGAAATGGCAAGTCACTCCAGTATCCTTGCCTAAAAAATTCCATGAGTAGCCTGACAGGCAACAGCCCATGGGGTCCCAAATAGCTGGAAACGACCGGGAATGCATGAAAGACAGGTTTCACTTTATTTTTTTTAACATTTTTTATTTTTTGTGTGTTGATTTTGTACACAAACTCTACGCCTTTTGTTATAGAGTTACTTGACTTTGTACAATAAAAGCATTATACAATTAAGGAATATAATCCTATTTTTATTGTGAAAAAAGTACATTTTGCTCTACCACTCTATCACATTATACTCTATCACTTATAACAATCTTACTATTTTACACAATTTACTGTAAAATAATTTAGTTCCATCTACTCTTGATTTTCCTGAGATTAGTTTTTATATTTTTAGTTTCAACATATTAATATATTACAATATATCCTACCAATTTCTTTATTTACCATTATATTTAACCTAATTCTTTTTATGGCTTTGTTTTCTTAGAAAATTGTATCTTTAATAAGTCCAATATTTCAGTCTTATTGATTTTGGATTTCACAATTTTGAACCACATTTAATTAAGAAAAATATAACTCTAATTAAGAAATTTAGCTCTTTTAGNCATTATATTTAACCTAATTCTTTTTATGGCTTTGTTTTCTTAGAAAATTGTATCTTTAATAAGTCCAATATTTCAGTCTTATTGATTTTGGATTTCACAATTTTGAACCACATTTAATTAAGAAAAATATAACTCTAATTAAGAAATTTAGCTCTTTTAGGATATTGTTGTATCGTTTTCTGGTTTCTCTTGTTACTGAAAATAACTGCTGTATGTCTTTGCAAGTAATTTTTTTTCTCTTATAGTTTTAATGATTTTTAATATTATCTTTGCAGTTGTATGTCTCTATGTGTTCCTAACACTTATTCACCATTATCTTGTTGAATTCATCTCTATTAGAACGTCTATTAAACATTGCTTGACGATATTCATTTTGTTGTCTTTGCTTCTTAAATTTAATTGTAGATTCTTGAAAATTTCTTTATGCCTTAGATGATTTCCTCGAATCTCTTTTTAATTCATGAATTTTCTCTTCAGTTTTCAATAAGATATGTAGAGTCCTTACTTTGATTTTATCTCAGCCATTTTCTCTGTTAATTTTAAAACACATTCATTGTAAAGGTCTTGTTTGTTTTTCCAAAGTAGTCTATTTTATTTGCCTCTTAAGTCTATAATATTTTAACTGTGAAATCACCTCTGTAGAAACTGTTTTCAGTAGTTTGATGCTATGGGTTCTAATGTAATTCCCCTAAAATACCTTTCTCTCCATTTCAGTTTTCATTTGCTTTTGCAAGTTTATGGGCCCATGGGTTTTGCCATATCAGCATCACAATGTATTTCACTTTTTTAATGTCAGAATTTCAGCATGATGAAGGCTATGTGAAAAGTCCCAACACATGTATGGAGTATAAAAATCATTCAATTATCACTCTTCTGTCATTTACAGGTCAAGGAAAGACCATATTGTATCCTTCATTCTCAAGCAACTAAGGCAAGATTTTTGTAGTCCTGCATTTAAAGATAGGTCCTATATTTAGACATTTTCCCAATTATTTGATTTATCAAGGACACCAGTTATTACTCTCCTGTGCACACAGGCTGATACTCTTGATTACCATTCCCACACATTCTTAGATCCTGAGTCCTAAAGTATATGCAATGCACAATTCCCAAGCTTGTTTAATCATTCAAATTTGACTTCTGCTGTCTGTTCTTACTTTGTATGTACTGTTTTGTTTTTGGTTCCCAGTGCTTTTTCTTTCTTATTTTCCAATGTTGCCATGCATTAAAAAACACAATTTAATTCAATTTTCATGTTTATAGTGATACAAGGCTTTGTATATTAGTCCTTATCAAATTGATGAAAAAATCTGATAAAAACATCTCTTCCTACAGGAAACCTATAGTAGATATTTTATAATATAAACACTATATAAATCAATTATACTTATGTTTATATACTAATGAGATACCTTTAAAAAAATCACAAAAAGTTTTAATAAGAATAGAATAGATCTTCGAGTCTTCATGACCAGATTATCAAATTGGTTTCCTCAAGCATTAAACACAGTTTATAATTATGTGCAACATAAAGTGCCAAAAGAAATAAATTCCAGGAACATACGGAGATGGTCATTTATGTTGGATTTAGCATTTTGGTGCTGCTATATGTGCATCTGTTTCTGGCGGATGCAACTTAATACTACTNTCAACATATTAATATATTACAATATATCCTACCAATTTCTTTATTTACCATTATATTTAACCTAATTCTTTTTATGGCTTTGTTTTCTTAGAAAATTGTATCTTTAATAAGTCCAATATTTCAGTCTTATTGATTTTGGATTTCACAATTTTGAACCACATTTAATTAAGAAAAATATAACTCTAATTAAGAAATTTAGCTCTTTTAGGATATTGTTGTATCGTTTTCTGGTTTCTCTTGTTACTGAAAATAACTGCTGTATGTCTTTGCAAGTAATTTTTTTCTCTTATAGTTTTAATGATTTTTAATATTATCTTTGCAGTTGTATGTCTCTATGTGTTCCTAACACTTATTCACCATTATCTTGTTGAATTCATCTCTATTAGAACGTCTATTAAACATTGCTTGACGATATTCATTTTGTTGTCTTTGCTTCTTAAATTTAATTGTAGATTCTTGAAAATTTCTTTATGCCTTAGATGATTTCCTCGAATCTCTTTTTAATTCATGAATTTTCTCTTCAGTTTTCAATAAGATATGTAGAGTCCTTACTTTGATTTTATCTCAGCCATTTTCTCTGTTAATTTTAAAACACATTCATTGTAAAGGTCTTGTTTGTTTTTCCAAAGTAGTCTATTTTATTTGCCTCTTAAGTCTATAATATTTTAACTGTGAAATCACCTCTGTAGAAACTGTTTTCAGTAGTTTGATGCTATGGGTTCTAATGTAATTCCCCTAAAATACCTTTCTCTCCATTTCAGTTTTCATTTGCTTTTGCAAGTTTATGGGCCCATGGGTTTTGCCATATCAGCATCACAATGTATTTCACTTTTTTAATGTCAGAATTTCAGCATGATGAAGGCTATGTGAAAAGTCCCAACACATGTATGGAGTATAAAAATCATTCAATTATCACTCTTCTGTCATTTACAGGTCAAGGAAAGACCATATTGTATCCTTCATTCTCAAGCAACTAAGGCAAGATTTTTGTAGTCCTGCATTTAAAGATAGGTCCTATATTTAGACATTTTCCCAATTATTTGATTTATCAAGGACACCAGTTATTACTCTCCTGTGCACACAGGCTGATACTCTTGATTACCATTCCCACACATTCTTAGATCCTGAGTCCTAAAGTATATGCAATGCACAATTCCCAAGCTTGTTTAATCATTCAAATTTGACTTCTGCTGTCTGTTCTTACTTTGTATGTACTGTTTTGTTTTTGGTTCCCAGTGCTTTTTCTTTCTTATTTTCCAATGTTGCCATGCATTAAAAAACACAATTTAATTCAATTTTCATGTTTATAGTGATACAAGGCTTTGTATATTAGTCCTTATCAAATTGATGAAAAAATCTGATAAAAACATCTCTTCCTACAGGAAACCTATAGTAGATATTTTATAATATAAACACTATATAAATCAATTATACTTATGTTTATATACTAATGAGATACCTTTAAAAAAATCACAAAAAGTTTTAATAAGAATAGAATAGATCTTCGAGTCTTCATGACCAGATTATCAAATTGGTTTCCTCAAGCATTAAACACAGTTTATAATTATGTGCAACATAAAGTGCCAAAAGAAATAAATTCCAGGAACATACGGAGATGGTCATTTATGTTGGATTTAGCATTTTGGTGCTGCTATATGTGCATCTGTTTCTGGCGGATGCAACTTAATACTACTTTTAACCAAAGTTCCCCAAAAAACAAATATAACAGTATAAATGTGTCATCCTGTTGTCAGTATTAATACCAACTATGGGATGTTCTTTTTCAATATAATATTTCCATATGATAGAAAGGTAAGCCTGTTTTAGCTAAGCTTCCAAAAAGTGATTTTATTTAAAGCTTTTGTAGTATAAAAACTCATAATGTACATATTAATACTATAAGTATGAGATGTTTCTTATTTTGGTAATTTTTAAAAATCTTTTAAAAATGATTACAATTTGTAACCCTACTATCAAATGCCATTTAAGTATATTTTATTATACAATTTATTCTGGCACATATAGTTATTCTATTTATACACTGTTTTTGTAATTTTATAAAACTTTTCCTTTAACTTGAAATGAGAAAGCCTCAAGAAAGTATAAATGCTTTAAAGGAAAAATGGCTTAAGTACTTGACTTTACCTCATAGCTAAACAAACTAAATATTAAGTATACTGTGGCACTGTAATATAATAAGGTACAAAATAAGCATGAAAAATCATGTTTCAAATAATTGAAAGGTGAATCTATACACATAAAAGTTGCTTAACCTTATTCTAAGAGAAATTCTCTGTTTACATATGTTGAGATAACATTCTTCACCTATCAGAATGACATAACATAAACTGTTTGACAATAGAGTCTGTTGGCAAGAATGTAAGGAAAGAGGCATTCTCAGCAGATGGTGACACTAAAAAATGGAGAGAACTTGACTGTGTCTAACAAAATTATACATGCATTCACCTTTGAATCAGCAATATATTCCCAGAGATTCATATGAAAGTTATACTACCAAAATACTAAACACATATACATGATTATGCATTCCAGCATCATTTACAGTAAGATTGAGTCAACACTATTCTTTGTTCATCATAAAACTCGTTAAGTATACTTTTGGAGAAAGAAATGGCCATCCACTGAAGTGTTCTTACCTGGAGAATCCCATGAACAGAGGAGCCTGGCGAGCTATGTTTCAAAGTGTTGGATATGACTGAAACAGCTTAGCAAATATACTGTGGTATACTTATGCAATAAACTATTATTGATCTGGAAAATGAAAGATCTCTACATTGAAAGAAAATCAGCTCCTATATAACTGAATGGTGTTCCTTATCGTTCAGCTGCTTAATCGTGTCCTATTCTGTTAAGGCATGGACTGCAACATGCCAGGCTTCCCTGTCCTTCACCATCTCCCAGTGTTTGCTCAATCTCATGTCCATCGAGTCATGAATGATGTGTACATTCATTCAACTGACTATGAAGCAAAGATATTTTTAAACTAAAGTTTAATTTTGCATTAAGGAACACTGGAAACTGAATAATATAATGAGTATTTTAAAAACACAATTACAAATTCCTGGTAAAGAAAGTATTCATGCTCAAAAAAAAAAAAAATCCTGAGATTAAAAACTTTGAGGTGGATGAAATTGGAACCTATTATACAGAGTGAAGTAAGCCAGAAAGAAAAACACCAATACAGTATACTAACGCATATATATGAAATTTAGAAAGATGGTAATGATAACCCTGTATGCGAGACAGCAAAAGAGACACAGATGTATAGAACAGTCTTTTGGACTCTGAGGGAGAAGGAGAGGGTGGGATGATTTGGGAGAATGACAGTGAAACATGTATAATATCATATATGAAATGAGTCACCAGCCCAGGTTCAATGCATGATACTGGATGCTTGGAGCTGGTGCACTGGGATGACCCAGTGGAATGGTACCGGGAAGGAGGAGGGAGGGGGGTTCATGATGGAGAACACGTGTATACTTGTGGTGAATACATGTTGATGTATGGCAAAACCAATACAATATTGTAAAGTAATTAACCTCCAATTAAAATAAATTTATATTTTTAAAAAAAAACAAAAATTACATAAGGCTGTGACTGCTCTGATGTAAAAGATCATGCAAGGTAGAATACATTTATCTTTATTGTGTTTCTAGGACTATGAATGATGGACCATTTCCTCTGTATGCGGTTCGCATGGAAAGCAACCAAAATGTAGAATCAACAATCATTTTCACCTCATAGGAAATGTTTGTAGCAATTCAATTGCAAGTTAGATTTTGTTTTCATATAATCACAAATTCTACACTGGTTCCTATTTCTGCTTTTAAATAATATGTGACATTGTTTGGCATTAAAAAAAATACTATCTTCTGGTATATTAATAAGCCTATGTACTAAGGGATTACTTTTAAATCATGATGCTTCTCTGTATTTAAGTTCCCCTACTTCTTCATCAAAAACAAAAATAAATACTTTTATTTCCAACAAAGAGTACAATTTGATTCATTAGCTCTTATTGTTTAGTTACTGAAAATTTTCAGTTTAGCTTTACTGCATTTATTTCTTTACAAATGTATTCTAATAGACAAAAGGTAAGAAGAAAAGTTCAGTGCATTTCACAATTATCTTAATTAAGGTCACAAGATATTGTTTTTCAGGATTTCACTGTACAGGCAATCAACTTCTGAAAATTTGTCCATTACCTCTGAGTTCAAAAGACCAATTAATTTTATTTTTTAAAGAAATTAGTCTATTTTAGTGATCATTTTCTTAACTCTCATCCAGATATCCTATCAGAATTACTTTTAAGCTTACCATTTTACTGTTTTAGGTATGTTTAGCAATCATTTTTTAAGATAAGAACTCAAAACATACTTGAGTGAATGAATCAAAAAAAATATTTAAGCTATTAATGTACCAATCAGACTTTTCATGCAAGAAAAGTCCCTTAGAAAAGGGACTCGTTTTTCCTGTTTTATTGATATTTTTTTCCTTAACTTTTTTTGGTTGCTTTTTGTTGTGTTCTCCCAAAAAAATAAGATTGGAGCACCTTGTTTTATCTTTTTACAGTATTTTTTTCTTCTGCTTATTTATCTCCTTAGATATATATACTCAAACATCTAATTTCTTCCTAATCTACTTTTGGAGTTTCTTTTTTTCTTTTTGACATTTTATTTTTTTATTTTTTTAAACACTTTATTCTACGTTACAATACTGTATTGGTTTCTTTATCTGGGATTGGTTTATTCAAACTGAATTTGTGTTTATTTAAACACCATACACATACTGTCAAGAATTTTTTTAAAAGTGTTCTTATCTGTGTGTTTCCAAAAACATCAGGTTTTAATTTAGAGTGCTAAATATTATTTCTCCTAGCTACTTCTATTGTTAAATATTTCTTTAGACTTCTAGAAGAGCTGAAGCCTTTTTCTCAGAACAACTACTGTATCTTCCATTATCTCACAACAACAATTCTATGTTGCTGTTTCCAAGTAGAACAACACTTTGGCTGTGTACTATTCTAAAATACCATATTTGTATCTCCAGATAACGGTGAAATTATACAGCATAAATAACTCATTAAGCAAGATTTCTTAACAGTTATTATTAAATATGAATATTTTAAATTTCAGATGTGAGTTAGAGGACAAATATATTTTAAAATGGTATTATATAAAGTAGTGTAATAAGACAGATAAGGCTCTATATGGGCATGAAGAATATGGCTGCTTGGAAGAAGAGGGCCATGAGAATTAGAGTTCACTATCAAGAAGTTCATTTTCAAAACGAACTAGAAATTTGGCAGATTAAATAGTAGAAACAGGATTTCTTCCATGTGAAGGAGTAGCAAGAATGAATTCACAGATTTATAACAAAACATGAGTATTCAAGCACTTCAGTAATTAGGTATAGCCATAGTGTAATGTGCAATGGGTATGTGGACAGTATACATAGAATAGACAAACCAAAGAAAAACAAATCCTGGACCCAAAATGAATACTTTGAATTTTACCTTGAATTCTAGGTAGAGAGTGACAAGGATCAGTTTTACTGTATAGACACTTTACTACACTAAAAGAGAGCATAAATTAGAAGTTCAAAACAATGGATATTAGGAAAACAGAGCACTGTATCATAAGACAAGAGAGTCATAGTGAAGGCAATGAGATTGAGTATAAAGTAGATTAAAGAATATTAAATAAAACTGATAAGTGTTCATCTATTAAGCACATGAGTAAGGAAAAAAAATGATATTTTTTGTACTGACTTGGATAACACAGTGAGTGGCTAAGCCATTTGAAAACAGAGATAAATTTTAAGGTGAAGATCTTGAGTTCAATTTTAGACAAGGGATTTCATGTAAAACCAAAAAATCAATATCCAGTAGAAAACTAAATATATGAATTTGGAATTTATTTATTTGTGTTGGAATAGCCAGTTTCATGGCTGCTTCCCTGGTGGCTCAGTGGTAAAGAATCTGTCCCCAGTGCAGGAGACTCTGGAGACACAGGTTTGATCTCTGGGTCAGGAAGATCCCCTGGAGAAGGAAATAGCCCATTCCAGTAGTCTTGCCTGGAAAATCCCATGGGCTGAAGGGGCCTGGCAGGCTGCAGACCATAGGGTAACAAAGCCTTGAACAGGACTGAGCATGCATGTAGCCAGTTTCAGAGCTGTCCACATATTACTGCCAGCTGAAATAAAAGAGGAATGGAATTATCTCAGCCAGTAGGATATCACAGGAAAATATGAGAACTGAGGAAGGAACTTTGGACAATAACAACACTTAAGAGTTAAAAAAAAGATAACTTAGCAAGGAAGACAGAAAGGAATACTCAGACATAAGAGGAAGACCAGGAAAACTACTAACATGAAAGCTAAGATGGAAGATAATTTTAAGGAGACAGGAGCATATGACTAATGGTAATGAATGTACCAGGGGTTTGAGTAACATACTGACTTAAAAAATTACCAGCTTAAAAACAAGGATAGTTATCATCATCTTGGTGAGAAGAACTTCAGAGGACTATCACTTAGAGGAACAAATTCTATCTGCTTGCTCAAACAGTTTTTTTTTTTTTTTAAACAGTTTTCATGTAATGAAGTTCTCCCTATTTCTGAATTAAATAAATGAATTAAAGTAGTCTTTCCAAATTTATCTTTCACTGAAAATGTCAAAGGGAATTTCACCACTACCACAAAACCAGAAAGATGAGAGAAGTTGATGCAAAAATCTGTCTTGGGAAAAAAAAAAAAAATCTCTTGTCTTGTATCCAAGTGTCTAAGAACATCATTAGTGAAATATTAAGTTGAGGTAGATATTATTGAAAATTATGATGTTTTGAATATAGAAACTAATCTTAACAATCCTAACTGCATAAGGACTTGGTTAAGTAGGAGTCTAACCAGTCATGAACTCAATAAAACATTGAATATCTATTATATTATAGAGAGTTACAGATAATTGCATATATGTATAATAAGGAAGAGTTGATCCCAAATCTAGTGGTAAACTACTATAGGATAGATGAAGTTAATACTTCCTACTATCATGTTATGTATATATAACATTTGGGCTGCAAAGAAGATAATCAATCTGATTTCAGTGTTGACCATCTGGTAATGTCCATGTGTAGAGTATTCTCGTGTTGTTGGAAGAGGTGTTTGCTATGACCAGTGCGTTCTCTCGGCAGAACTCTATAAGCCTTCACCCTACCTCATTCTGTACTACAAAGCCAAATTTGCCTGTTACTCCAGGTGTTTCTTGACTTCCTACTTTTGCATTCCAGTCCCTTCTAATGAAAAGGACATCTTTTCTAGGTGTTAGTTCTAAACAGTCTTGTAGGTCTTCATAGACCCATTCAAATTCAGCTTCTTCAGTGTTATTGGTCAGGGCATAGACTTGAATTACCATGATACTGAATGGCTTGCCTTGGAAATGAACAGAGATCATTCTGTCATTTTTGAGGCTGCATCCAAGTGTTGCATTTCGGACTCTTTTTTGACTATGATGGCTACTCCATTTCTTCTAAGGGATTCCTGCCCACAGTAGTACATATAATGGTCATCTGAGTTAAATTTACCCATTCCAGTCCATCTTAGTTCACTGATTCCTAGAATGTCAATATTTACTCTTGCTGTCTCCTATTTGACCACTTCCAATTTGCCTTGATTCATAGACCTAACATTCCAAGTTCCTATGCAATATTGCTCTTTACAGCATTGAACCTTGCTTCTCTCATCAATCCTATTCACAACTGGGTGTTGTTTTTCCTTTGGCTCCATCCCTTCATTCTTTCTGGAATTATTTCTTCACTGATCTCCAGTAGCATATTGGGCACCTACTGACCTGGGGAGTTCATGTTTCAGTGTCCTATCTTTTTGCCTTTACATACTGTTCATGGGATTCTCAGGGCAAGAATACTGAAGTGGTTTGCCATTCCCTTCTCCAGTGGATCACACTGTGTCAGACCTGTCCATCATGACCCGTCCATCTTGGGTCAGCAAAAACAAGACCAGGAGCTGACAATGGCTCAGATCATGAACTCCTTATTGTCAAATTCAGAATGAAATGGAAGAAAATGGAGAAAACCACTAGAGCACTCAGGTATGACCTAAATCAAATTCCTTATGACTATACAGTGGAAGTGAGACATAGATTTAAGGGACTTGATCTGATAGAGTACCTGATGAACTATGGATGGAGGTTCGTGACACTGTACAGGAGATAGGAGTCAATACCTTCCCCAAGAAAAAGAAGTGCAAAAAAGCAAAATGGCTGTCTGGGGAGGCCTTACAAATAGCTGTGAAAAGATGGGAAGCAAAAAGCAAAGGAGAACAGGAAAGATATAACCATTTGAATGCAGAGTTCCAAAGAACAGCAAGGAGAGATAAGAAAGCCTTCCTCAGCAATAAATGCAAAGAAATAGAGGAAAACAATATAGTGAAAAAGACTAGAGGTCTCTTCAAGAAAATTAGAGATATCAAGGGAATATTTCATGCAAAGATGGGTCCAATAAAGACAGAAATGGTAGGGACCTAACAGAAACAGAAGATATTAAGAAAAGGTGGCAACAATACACAGAAGAACTATACAAAAAGATCTTCACAACCCAGATAATCACAATGGTGTGATCACTCACCAAGAGCCAGACATCCTGGAATGTGAAGTCAAGTGGGCCTTAGGAAGCATCACTATGAACAAAGCTAGTCGAGGTGATAGAATTCCAGCTGAGCTATTTCAAATCCTGAAAGATGATGCTGTGAAAGTGTTGCACTCAATATGCCAGCAAATATGGAAAACTCAGCAGTGGCCACAGGACTGGAAAAGGTCAGTTTTCATTGCAATCTAAAAGAAAGGCAACTACCACACAACTGTACTCATCTCACACCCTAGTAAAGTAATTCTTAAAATTCTCCAAGCCAGGCTTCAGTAATACATGAATCGTGAACTTCCAGATGTTCAAGCTGGTTTTAGAAAAGGCAGAGGAACCAGAGATCAAACTGCCAACATCTGCTGGATCATCAAAAAAATAAGATAGTTCCAGAAAAACATCTATTTTTGCTTTATTGACTATGCCAAAGCCTTTGACTGTGTGGATCACAATAAACTGGGGACAATTCTGAAAGAGATGGGAATATCAGACCACCTGACCTGCCTCTTGAGAAACCTGTATGCAGGTCAGGAAGCAACAGTTAGAACTGGACATGGAACAACAGACTGGTTCCAAATAGGAAAAGGAATACATCTAGGCTGTATATTGTCATGCTGCTTATTTAACTTCTATGCAGAGTACATCATGAGAAATGCTGGGCTGGAGGAAACACAAGCTGGAATCAAGATTACCAGGAGAAATATCAATAACCTCAGATATGCAGATGACACCACCCTTATGGCAGAAAGTGAACAGGAACTAAAGAGCCTCTTGATGAAAGTGAAAGAGGAGAGTGAAGAAGTTGGCTTAAAGCTCAACATTCAGAAAACGAATATCATGGCATCTGGTCCCATCACCTCATGGCAGATAGATGGGGAAACAGTGGAAACAGTTGCTGACTATTTTTCTGGGATCCAAAATCGCTGCATATGGTGACTGCAGCCATGAAATTAAAAGACTCCTTGGAAGGAAAGCTATGACCAACCAACCTAGAGAGCATAATAAAAAGCAGAGACATTAGTTTGCCAACAAAGGTCCATCTAGTCAAG
>SJYW01042273.1:203641-231092 GCA_006410735.1 Raphicerus campestris | reverse complement strand
TCTATGTTAGCCCCTTCACATTATCTTCAGTACATTCAAGCCCAGTCCTTACCCTACAGACTGTATGTATATGTACTGTCTCTTATACACATCTCCCGCCCAACAACAACAACAACAAAAGATCTAACCTGCGAAAGGGTCTAAGGCTGTATGGAGACTCCAGATATGCTCACAGAACAAAGGGTTGTGTCTTAGCCAAAAACAAAGGAGAGCCAGTTTGCTCCCATTTAGACCCTCCCTCCCCAGAGGCAGAAGCAGGTGTGCAACAGCCAGAGCTGGAAGGCAAGGGGCTGTTGCAGTCTTGGCCGCAGAGACCACATCTTTCATCAAACTGACCAGGTTGCCAGTTGCTAACCATGTCTTCCTGGGATCCTGGGTGGTTCACACCCACCAGGAGTGTCACAGCCTGAGATCTGCTCCCCATAGGAGACATACTACACACCTGGGACTGTGCCCTCGCAGTGCACCTGGGAAACCAAGCAGCCAGAACTAGGGAGGGGTAGAAGACGCCCGGCCCAACTGGGACAGCGTGCTCGTGAAGCACTTGTTCATCTGAGTTGCTTGGACCAGGGAAGAGCACAAAACGCAGCCCGTCTGGGTCTATGCCCCTGCAAAGCATTGGAGAACCTGAGCAGCTTAGACCTAGGTAAGACATGAAATGCAGGGCTCTCTTGAGATAGTGCTGTTGTGGAGCACCCTGGAGCCTGAGCAGTGTGGACCCAGGAAATACACGCTGCTTTGGGCTGTGGCAAACCAATCCACTGAAGGCATTCCCCACACATGCCAACGGTATTTGTTTGTAGCATCCCTCCCTCTCCACAGCACAACTGAACAAGTGAGCCTATGTAAGTGGCCATCTTACCCCCCATGTCAAGGTGGAAATTAGACATTGAAGAGACCTGTGAACAGAGAAAGCCAAAGTAAACAAAGAAGGGAGAACTGCCCCTGAAGTGACAGATGCAAAAGATTAAAACCATGCAGTTAATGCAGAGACTATGCATTTTTTGAGGGGCAACTATAAATCTTGAGAATAAGTACAAGCCAGAACAAGCACTATCTGACACTGAATTTACCTGACACTACCCACAACAGCTGCAGAGAAATCCCTATATATATTTTTCCTATTACCACTTTTTAAAAATTTTAGTTATTATGTCTTTAACTTTCATTTTTATAGCCTACTATTACCTTTCTTTAAAAAATCTTATTTTTAAAACTATTTCCACAAATATAGTTTTAATTTTTGTGATCAATTTTGCTGTATCTTTATATGGTATTTTTGAGAATCTAACCTCTATTTTATGTTTTTAATCTTTACTTTTTCATATTTGCTATCAATTTTGTACATTTAAGAATCTAAGCTTCAGTATCCATTTTCATATAGAAATTTGATTACTGGCTTGATTGCTCTCTCCCCTTTGATTTCCGTTTTCTCCTCTGTTCCACCTCTATCTCCTTACTCCCTCTTCTCTTCTCTACATAATTCTATGATTCTTTCTGGGTGTTCCTGGCTGTGGAGAGCACTTAGGGATTTGATGACTGGCTTGATTGCTCTCTCCCCTTTTGACTCTCCATTTTGTCCTCCTGGTCACCCCTATCTTCCTCATCCCGCTTCTATTCACTATCTAACTCAGTGAATCTCTCTGGGTGTTCCTGGTTGTGGAGAGCTGTTTCCACATTAAACTAGGGGCTTTATCTTCTGTGCTGTATGGATGGAGAAGTCTTGGACATTCTGTAAGAGGAGACCAAAATCCAGAGGCAGGAGGCTCAACTCCAGAATATCAGAGAACACCTGACTCCAGGGAACACTAACAGACAAGAGCCCACCCAAAAGTCTCCATACCTAGACTGACACCAAGTTCTACCCAAGAGCTAACAAGTTCCAGTGCAAGACACACCATGCTAATTCTCCAGAAAAACAGGAAACAACCCTGAACTTTAAAAGATGTGCTGCCCAAAGCCATACCAAGCCCATAAACACTACAAAACTCACTACTGGACTCTTCACTGTACTCGAGAGAGAAGAGATCCAGCTCCACCCACCAGAACATCTACACAAGTTCTCCTAACCAGGAAACTTTGACAAGCCACTGGTCCAACCCCACTCACAGGGAGCAGATTCCACAATTAAGAGGAAACACAACCTTCCAGCCTGCAGAAAGGGCACCCCAAAGCATCAATCTAAACAAAATGAAAAGGCAGAGCAATATTCAGCAGGTGAAGAAACATGATAAAATCCCACCAAAGCAAATAAAAAAGGAAGACATAGGGAGTCTACCTGAAAAATAATTCAGAATAATAATAGTAAAGATGATCCAAAATCTTGAAAACAAAATGGAGTTACAGATAAATATACTAGAGACAAGGATTGAGAAGATGCAAGAAATGTTTAACAAGGACCTATCAGAAATAAAGAAGGGTCAATTAATAATGAACAATGCAATAACTGAGATTAAAAAGAATCTGGAGGGAATAAACAGTAGAATAACTGAGGCAGAAGAGAGGATAAGTGAGGTAGAAGAAAAAAGAATACAAAAGAAATGAGGACAACCTCAGACACCTCTGGGATAATGTTAAATGCCCCAACATTCAAACCATAGGTGTCTCAGAAGAAGACAAAAAGAGAGGGCATGAGAAAATACTTGAAGATATAATAGTCGAAAATGTCCCTAAAATGGGGAAGGAGCAAACTCCAAAATACCAAAGTCCCAAACAGCATAAACACAAGGTGAAACACCCTAAGACATGTATGAAGCAAACTAACAACAATTAAACACAAAGAAAAAAATATTAAAAGCAGCAAAGGAAAAACAACAAACAGTATACAAGGGGATGCCCATAAAGATAACAGCAGATCTTTCAATAGAAACTCTTCAAGCCAAAAAGGAATGGCAGGACATACTTAAAGAGATGAAAGAGAAAAACCTACAACCAAGATTACCCTACCCAGCAAAAAACTCAAAAGCTTTACAGACATGCAAAAGCTGAGCAAATTCAGCACCATGAAACCGTCTCTTCAACAAATGCTAAAGGATCTTCTCTAGACAGGAAACACAGGAAAAGTTTATAAAAACAAACCCAAAACAAAAAAGTAAATGGTAATGGGATCATACTTATCAATAATTATCTTAAATATAATTATTTAATTACATTATTAATGTAAATACATTTTACATTATTTACTAATGGAAATAAATACATTTATTTATTAATGGGTTAAATGTGCCAGCCAAAAGAACAAGCATAGCCAAATGGATACAAAAACAAAACACTTACATATGCTGCTTACAAGAAGCCTATCTCAAATTTAGGAATACACATACTGAATGTGAGGGGCTAGAAAGAGATATTCATGCAAACGGACACCAAAATAAAGAAGGAGTAGCAATAATCATATCAGATTATTAGACTTTGAAATAAAGACCACATGATGAGACAAAGAATGACACTACATAATGATCTAGGGATCAATAAAAGAAGATATAATAATTACAAATATGTATGCACTCAACATAGGAGCACCTCAATACTAACACTAATATTAGTACCTCAATGCTAACAAGTATGAAAGAGAAATAAACAGTAACACAGAAACAGTGGTGGACTGTAATACCGCACTCACACCTGTGGATAGATCAACCAAATAGAAAATTAGCAAGGAATCACAAGCTTTAAATGATAAAATGGACCAGTTAGACCTAATAGATACCTACAGGACATTTCACCCAAAAAACAATAGATTTCACCTTTTCCTCAAGTGCACTCAGAGTAATCTCCAGGATACATCACATCCTGGGCCACAAGTCTAGACTCGTTAAAATTTAAAAAAAAGAAAGAATGAATGAAAGAAAGAAAAAGACACACACACAAAAAAACCTGAAATCATTTCAATCATCTTTTCTGATCAAAATGCAGCAAGATTATATATCAACTAACAGAAAAAAAAAACTGTAAAATCACAAACATATGGAGGCTAAACAGTATGCTTCTGAATAACCAACACATCACGGAAGAAATAAAAAAAAATCAAAATAAGCACAGAAACAAAAATGAAAATATGACAACCCAAAACCTATGGGATTTAGTACAAAGAAGTGATAAGAGGCAGGTTCAAAGCAATTCAAGTTTACCTCATGAAACAAGAGAAATATTATATAAACAATCTAACTTTACCCCTGAAGCAACTATAAAAAGAATAGAAGAAACAGAGTAATACGTAGAAGGAAATAAATCATAAAAATCAGAGCAGATATATATAAAAATGAAACGAAGACTATAGTGAAGATCAACAAAACTAAAAACTGGTTCTTTGAGAATATAAATAAAATAGACAAACCATTAGCAAGACTCATCAAGAAAAAAGGGAGAAGAATAAAATCAATAAAATTAGAAATGAAAATGAATAAATCACAACAGATAATGCAGAAATACAAAAGGTCATAAGAGACTACTATGAGCAACCATATGCCAATAAAAAGGACAACTTGGAAGAAATGGACAAATTCTTATAAAAGTATAACCTTCCAAAATCGAACCAGGAAGAAATAGAAAATCTGAACAGACAATTCACAAGCATAGAAATCAAAACTATAACCACATATCTTCTAACAAATAAAGGCCCAGTACCAGATAGCTTCACAGGTGAGTGCTACCAAGAATTCAGAGAAGAGCTAACACCTAGCCTACTCAAACTCTTCCAGAAAACTAAAGAGGAGGGCAAAACTTCCAAAGTCATTCTATAGGCCACCATCACCCTGATAACAAAACCAGACAAAGATGTCACACACAAAAAAGAAAACTACAGGCCAATATCACCGATGAACACAGATGCAAAAATCCTTAACAAAATTCTAGCAAACAGAATTGCTTTCTAGAAACTAGAATTGAAATAGACACATGTTCCCCAATATTCACTGCAGTACTGTTTACAATAGCTATGGCATGGAAGCAACCTAGATGTCCATCAGCAGATGAATGGATAAGGAAGTATGGTACATATTACAGAATGGAATATTACACAGCTATAAAAAGAGTACATTTGAGTCAGTTATAATGAGGTGGACGAAACCGGCATCTATTATATAGAGTGAAGTAAGTCAGAAAGAGATATACCAATACTGAATATGAATGCATAAATATCAAATTTAGAAAGATGGTAATGACGTCCCTATATGCAAGGCCGCAAAAGAGACACAGAAGTAAAGAACAGACTTTTTGACTATGTGGGAGAAAGCAAGAGTGAGGTGATTTGAGCGAATAGCACTGAAACCATATGTAAAATAGATGACCAGGGCAAGCTCGATGCATGAAGCAGGGAACTCAAAGCCAATGCTCTGGGACAACCCAGAGGGATAGGGTGGTGAGGGAAGTGGGAGTGGGGTTCAGGATATGGAGACACATGTAACCTGTGGGTGATTCATGCTGCTGTATGGCAAAATCCACCACAATAATATAAAGCAATTATCCTCCAATTAAAACAAAATAATTTTCATTGAGGTTAGTTGTTTGTCAGTTGCTTCATTTGCTATTGTTTTCTCCCATTCAGAAGGCTGTCTTTTCACCTTACTTATNTCTGGCTCTAGATGAGTGATGACATCATCATGATTATCTGGGTCGTGAAGATCTTTTTTGTACAGTTCTTCCGTGTATTCTTGCCACCTCTTCTTAATATCTTCTGCTTCTGTTAGGTCCACACCATTTCGGTCCTTTATTGAGCCCATCTTTGCATGAAATGTTCCCTTGGTATCTCTCTTTTTCTTGGAGAGATCTCTAGTCTTTCCCATTCTGTTCTTTTCCTTTATTTCTTTGCTTTGATCACTGAAGAAGGCTTTCTTATCTGTTCTTGCTATTTTTTGGAACTCTGCATTCACATGCTTATATCTTTCCTTTTCTCATTTGCTTTTTGCCTCTCTTCTTGTCACAGCTATTTGTAAGTCCTCCCCAGACAGCCATTTTGCCTTTTTGCATTTCTNTGCTATTTTTTGGAACTCTGCATTCACATGCTTATATCTTTCCTTTTCTCATTTGCTTTTTGCCTCTCTTCTTGTCACAGCTATTTGTAAGTCCTCCCCAGACAGCCATTTTGCCTTTTTGCATTTCTTTTCCACGGGGATGTTCTTGATCCCTGCCTTCTGTACAATGTCATGAACCTCATTCCATAGTTCATCAGGCACTCTATCTATCAGATCTAGGCCCTTAAATCTATTTCTCACTTCCACTGTATAATCATAAGGGATTTGATTTAGGTCATACCCGAATGGTCTAGCGGTTTTCCCTACTTTCTTCAGTTTGTGTCTGAATTTGGTAATAAGGAGTTCATGATCTGAGTCACAGTCAGTTCCTGGTCTTGTTTTTGTTGACTGCATAGAGCTTCTCCATCTTTGGCTGCAAAGAATATAATCAATCTGATTTCGGTGTTGACCATTTGGTGATGTCTATGTGCAGAGTCTTCTCTTGTGTTGTTGAATGAGGGTATTTGCTATGACCAGTGCATTTTCTTGGCAAAACTCTATTAGTCTTTGCCCTGCTTCATTCGGCATTCCAAGGCCCATTACTCAATGGCAAATTGGAGGGGAAAAAGCACAAAGTGATGGATACTATTTTCTTTGGCTCCAAAATCACTGCAGATTTGTGACTACAGCTATGAAATTAAAAGATGCTTGTTCCTTAGAAAGGAAGGTATGAAAAAAAAAAAAAAAAAGAAAGAAAGAAAGGAAGGTATGACAAACCTAGACAGCATATTAAAAAGCAGAGATATCACTTTGCTGACAAAGGTCCACATAATCAATGCTGTGGTTTTTCAGTAGTCATGTACGATGTGAAAGTTAGACTAAATAGAAAGAAGGCTGACTGCCACAGAATTGATTCCTTCAAATTGTGGTGCTAGAGAAGACCCGTGAGAGTCCCTTGGACAGCAGGAAAATCAAACCAGTCAATCATAGAGGAAATCAACCCTGAATATTCATTGGAAGGACTGATGCTGAAGCCAAAGCACCAATACTCTGGTCAGTTGATGTGAAGGGCTAAGACACTAGAAATGATCCTGATGCTGGGAAAGATTGAGGGCAGGAGGAGAAGGGGGAGACAGAGGATGAAATGGTTGAATGGTATCATCAACTCGACGGATATGATTTTGAGCAAATTCTGGAAGACATTAAAGGACAGGGAAGCTAGGCGTGCCACAGTCCATCAGGCCACTAAGAGCCAGACACAACTTAAAGATTGAATAACAATTTCAACTTATTAAAAAATATTTTTATAAACTTTAATTAGACAAGTTAAAATTGTTTAATTGATTTTATCAATAGAAGAGAAACTTTAAGGTCTCTAGATATATAAAATATATACATGTGCAAATAAGCATGCACATACACACAAACACATATAATTTAAAAAGGACAGTTATTTCTCATTTTGTATAAATTTATATATTTATACATACACATATAAAACATGTATGTTAGCATACATTATATGCATTTTTCATATATACACACAAGCCTACATACAGGTACAGTGTCAGTCATATCCACCTTGTGCTTAATCAATAAATCAATGTTTGAAATAAATGATAATTTGGTTTGTATTTATTATTTTATATTTTTATTTACTAAATTATTATGGAAAGTATTTATTTGCAGTTTATCAGCATTTTGTATATTTTAATAATTATACTAGAATTATTTCTGAAGTTAATTTTCTAATGAATTCAAGCATACTATAAAAAAGTTACTCAGCAAACCAAAATTCTAGTATAATATATAGGCATATTATAAACAGTGGAGTTCTAATAGCAAAGTTCCAAACAGCTGAATATTCACAAATACAACAGTTTATTCTTTTTAATTTATAGTTTGCATCATTTGACTCAGCTATTACGTAAAATTTAAAATTTTTCTCCTTTAACCTTACAAATACTTCTGATTGCTTTTCCATCAGAACTCTTTTCTAAATGAAATTTTACATTGCTTATATTAATCAAAGAAGCATTTAATTTTAAAATTCAGATTAATATAGTAATAAAGTCACAATAAACTTGACAGAAGTTAAGACCCAATTTATAACTAGTTCCACATATTGACACTCTTTTCACCACTAACCAAGAGACTTACAAACGGTGAATTATTTACCTAGACAAAATGATGTNACACTAGAAATGATCCTGATGCTGGGAAAGATTGAGGGCAGGAGGAGAAGGGGGAGACAGAGGATGAAATGGTTGAATGGTATCATCAACTCGACGGATATGATTTTGAGCAAATTCTGGAAGACATTAAAGGACAGGGAAGCTAGGCGTGCCACAGTCCATCAGGCCACTAAGAGCCAGACACAACTTAAAGATTGAATAACAATTTCAACTTATTAAAAAATATTTTTATAAACTTTAATTAGACAAGTTAAAATTGTTTAATTGATTTTATCAATAGAAGAGAAACTTTAAGGTCTCTAGATATATAAAATATATACATGTGCAAATAAGCATGCACATACACACAAACACATATAATTTAAAAAGGACAGTTATTTCTCATTTTGTATAAATTTATATATTTATACATACACATATAAAACATGTATGTTAGCATACATTATATGCATTTTTCATATATACACACAAGCCTACATACAGGTACAGTGTCAGTCATATCCACCTTGTGCTTAATCAATAAATCAATGTTTGAAATAAATGATAATTTGGTTTGTATTTATTATTTTATATTTTTATTTACTAAATTATTATGCAAAGTATTTATTTGCAGTTTATCAGCATTTTGTATATTTTAATAATTATACTAGAATTATTTCTGAAGTTAATTTTCTAATGAATTCAAGCATACTATAAAAAAGTTACTCAGCAAACCAAAATTCTAGTATAATATATAGGCATATTATAAACAGTGGAGTTCTAATAGCAAAGTTCCAAACAGCTGAATATTCACAAATACAACAGTTTATTCTTTTTAATTTATAGTTTGCATCATTTGACTCAGCTATTACGTAAAATTTAAAATTTTTCTCCTTTAACCTTACAAATACTTCTGATTGCTTTTCCATCAGAACTCTTTTCTAAATGAAATTTTACATTGCTTATATTAATCAAAGAAGCATTTAATTTTAAAATTCAGATTAATATAGCAATAAAGTCACAATAAACTTGACAGAAGTTAAGACCCAATTTATAACTAGTTCCACATATTGACACTCTTTTCACCACTAACCAAGAGACTTACAAACGGTGAATTATTTACCTAGACAAAATGATGTTATATACTTAAGAATATCTCAACAGGAAACCAAAAGCAGAGGTTAAATATACTCAAATCAAGAAATAAATAAAATATACCAGTTTTCAGTGTGTGTCATATCTAGCAATTCCTACACAGAGTACTAGAAAGTGAAATTTCAATTACTTTCTAAATATGACAATCTTTGTAATATTACTAAGAAAATAATCTGTAGTTTACTAATCAAATGAGAAACATATAAAGAAATTCTATATAAACAAGTATATTAGGGAATATATGAACAAACCATGATATTGCTAAAAAATATTTTAAATGGAGATTCTAAATATATAGATAATTCACTTTATTAAATTTTAATTGAGAAATAGATGATTTGAAAATTATTAAAGAGTGATTATAGTGTTCTTGCCTGGAGAATCCCAGGGACGGGGGGAGCCTGGTGGGCTGCCATCTATGGGATCGCACAGAGTTGGATACAACTGAAGTGATTTACCAGCAGCAATTATAAAAATAATGGATAAAACTGCCATAAATGCTCAAAAATGTTATTCTAGTGAAGGGAAAAGCCTTTTTGAAGACTCAATTTAATAAAAAAATCAGCAGATTTTTAAAGTATAACCTTGAAAATCTTTTTGTTCTGTTACAAATAGATCAAATGACTTGTATTTCAAGAAAACAGCTGAAATTGTTTATTTTTGTTTTGAAAAGTCACATTCCAGGAAAATTTTAACAGTGGAAACTAATCAAAACTCAGGAAATTTGTCCATATGAATTTCTGTTAGTTATTTATGAATTTACCTTTGCAAATTACCTAAGAGCTACTGTGCTATAGACTGTTGAATAATATGTGAGGCCAATAAAATGATGTGTCAAAAACAACAAATCCCATTTTCATGTTCCTATTTACATAATTTCTTCAGAAAAGACAATTTCTGGTGTGAAGAGAGAGGCTAAAAGTAGAATGTCACATATCAAATTCAGTTCAGTTCAGTCACTCAGTCTTTGCAGCACCATCAATTGCAGCATGCCAGGCCTCCCTGTCCATCACCAACTCCCAGAGTTCACTCACACTCATGTCCATCAAGTCGGTGATGTCATCCAGCCATCTCATCCTCGGTTGTCCCCTTTTCCTTCTGCCCCCAATCCCTCCCAGCATCAGAGTCTTTTCCAGTGAGTCAACCCTTCACATGAGGTGGCCAAAGTACTGCAGTTTCAGCTTTAGCATCATTCCTTTTAAAGAACACCCAGGACCTATCTCCTTTAGATTGGACTGGTTGGATCTCCTTGCAGTCCAAGGGACTCTCAAGAGTCTTCTCCAACACCACAGTTCAAAAGCATCAATTCTTCGGCACTCAACTTTCTTCACAGTCCAACTCTCACATCCATACATGACCACTGGAAAAATCATAGCCTTGACTAGACTATGAAAATGACTAGACTAGGTGAAAATTAGATAATGCATTAAAACAAGCATTGCACAGTAAAACTTAATAAACATTTGCTTTCTGTATTAGTCAATAATTTTAGCAAATAGGAGACATCTTTTAACAACAAGACATGAAGTCTAGAGATAGATGGCTTCAGGAATGATTCATGAAGAACAACCTGGAATTTTTCTATCAGTGGCATGTTGACATTTCATGCTTAGGTTTATTGGCTCATAGTCCCAAGATGGCTGCTGTAGCTTCAAGCATCAGCAGTACATTGAAAAGCAGAAGCAAGAGAGTGATAAAGTTAATTTTCTACAAAGGCTCTCTTCTTTTCTCAATGAAACAAAACATTTACTGGAATCCTTAAGGAGACTCTCCCTGTATAATAACAGCCATTCATAGCTGCACACAAACCAAAGAAAATATTTATCATTCAAAACAAACAGGATGGCTATTATTGGTTTAGACCACGTATGGCACACCTCCCAGGATACATTTGTTTTCTAGAAAAAAAAATTTAGGCTCTATTCCCCAAAGAAGGGAGTTTAGGTTTGGGAAAGCAAGAGTATTATGACCAAAATAAGCACAGAAAAAAGGGATTAATTCTGAATGGAGACTAGGGAAAGGCATACTAGTGACACTTTACAAGGACTACTTGTTGGAGAGTGATAGGGAAAATGTCAGCTTAAATAATGGGAAAGATGTTATTAAACCTGAGTAACATAATTTTAGCCAGTCTCTTCTTGCAAATCTCCAAATCTTCGTGCAAACATCTCCAAATTTCAATCCATTCTTTGCCACGTGAATGGTGTTAACTTTCTAAATTATGTCATTTCATTCAGTGTCTATACCATTTCAAAATTATTTAATTCAAAATTAAAGAAATCTGAGAACAATGTATTAAACAAATTAGTTTTGCTTTTCACACATAAATAAGAATTTTGGAATATATCAGTCCAGGATTCTTATGATAGTTCCAAGATGTCACCAGGAAACTAGTCTAATATTTACAGTGTTCTGCTCTACCATTCATAAAGAGTTACATGACTCTCCATTTTCAAAACTAGGGTGCTGGAGAATCAAACATACTGGGAAAAGTCAAGAGAATAAACCACCCATGAAGGCATCCTTTACAGGGTCTCCTGCAAGCACTATCCAGTGACTTCAGTCTTTATCTGTGACCAGAACTGTGTCATCTGTTTTTTCTTGGATGGAAGGTGGACAAATGTTATTCTTTAAACTTACTGCTCTGTAAAAAAGTGGAGATGGTATTACTGAAAGAGAAATAGTCATTTAAGTGTTCAGTATCCAATTAGTAGTATCTGTCACATATCCTCAAAATATTTTAAAATATGCCCCATTTCTCATAAATTAAAGAAACATATTTTAAATATTCTTGTGTATAGTTTTCAAGACCATTCTATAACTGGTCTAATTATTTTTTCAATAATTAACATTTAAACAAATATTCAATGAATTCATGGTGCTTTGCTGTGCTTAGTAACTCAGTCACGTCTGACTCTGTAACCCTACCAGGATCCTCTGTCCGTGGAATTCTCCAGGCAAGAACATTAGAGTGGGTTGCCATGCCCTCCTCTAGGGGATCTTCCCAATCCAGGTCTCACACAGGTAGATGTAGACTATTCTATATCACAATGAAATAAGAGGAATATGGTGGGGTATCTCCTCTAAAGGTGCTTTTCCCTAGATCAACTTCCCTATATCCAATGTGTCAGCTATTGACTTTTCCTTTAATTCATAATACTTTTTACTGTATAAATACGATAAAATAATAAACATTCCCCCAGTTTCCTGACCATTAAAACTCTACTAGTCTTGTAGGAAAACAGTTCAANCCTATATCCAATGTGTCAGCTATTGATTTTTCCTTTAATTCATAATACTTTTTACTGTATAAATACGATAAAATAATAAACATTCCCCCAGTTTCCTGACCATTAAAACTCTACTAGTCTTGTAGGAAAACAGTTCAAATTCCAACGTTTACAACCAACCTTCCTAGATCTACTTATCAGAGTTCATTTTTTTATCGTGTGCACATTCAGCACATGCTATGTAACTCCTCTGACTTTTTGAAATTTGCTTTTCTTAAAACTAGTTGTTTATGTGCCTTGTCTCCCTCACTGTATTTTGAGCTCCTTAGCTCAAATTAAATATCTAATTCATATCTGTATCTTTGCCAGTGCTTCAGAGTAACTACTTCATAAATATTTGTAGATAGTTTTTTTTTTTTTTTATGCTATAGTTACCTTCTATCATCACTAAATGGCAAGTCTGGACTTTTTGCATGGGAGACTGAATACACTCTTCTTTGGGTCTTAAAGAAATAGTTGCAATAAGTGATCATTAGCAGTTCAGTACAGCAAAAAGTGTAATATTTGTCATATTATGCACTTCTAGTGACATGTCTAGATGAGGCTTAGTGTCAAAATTGGAGACTGGTACAAACATGGCAGATGTAGGATATAATCCTCAGACTTGTCTTGATGATGGAAAGGAGGTACTATGATACGTGTTTTCCCACATGTTGTCATTAGGATATAAGCAATGAACTATAAGATTAGTTAGATATTTCCCAAATTGTCAATTTTCTAACACCGGCCTAAGAAAGTAAAATTACTGGCTTATATAATTTTTATTTCCTAAGCTAGTCCAATTACTTCAACATCTTTTATGAAAGATTAGAAGGAAATATGTTAATTTCAACATCAGAAAAATTATGAGATTTTTCTAATTGTGTATATCCTCTCATTAAAGTTTAAATTTCATGAAGGTAGAATTATTCCAGTTTTATTCACCTGTGCTCCCTGGGTCTAAGATAGAACCTAACAAGAAATGAAAGGATAATAAATATTATTAAACAAAGCAATTTTGAGAAAAGAGACTTTCTAACAATTAAAGCAATTTCTTTCTTGATCCAATTACTTCATAGACCAAATTTCATTGAACTGTTAAATGCCACAAATAACTAACAATAAAACAAATTACTGAGGTAAAATTGGTGCTTTCCTTTAGTTTTCCTTTTCAATATTTTTTTCCTTTACATATTTAACTTTCAAAATGAATTTATTATTATGCCTTATGCCATATAACCTGGAAAGTTAATGAAATCTTCACTTTAAAATCTGGCTTTCTGATACTGTGTCATGAGTTATTTTAGATTATTATACCATAAATATTGCATCAAAACTTAAATACTATGTGCTACATGTCCTTTTTGAATCTGATAAAATATATAACAGATAAGGAATCTAATAAAAGTATATAATATGCATGCTGCTGCTGCTGCTAAGTATCATCAGTCATGTCTGGCTCTGTGGGATCCCACAGATGGCAGCCCAACAGGCTTCCACATCCCTGGGATTCTCCAGGCAAGAATTCTGGAGTGGGTCACCATTTCCTTCTCCATGTTATGCATATCTATTAGCAAAATATATATCTGATTACTAGCTATCCAGTAAATATGCATTTGTTAAAAATTAACTCAATATACTACCTAAAGGAAGAGATAATCTCAAAGAATTATCCAACCTAATCTTCAAAAAATTGTTATTTCTGAGCTATTTGAGAAAAGTGAGGCCTCAGAAGTAACACAACTTTTCCATTTAAATGAGCAGATACATAGTAACATTACATGACAGAATTCATAAATTCTAGTAATACTGTCTTTTTAAATACCCAAGTAAAATTAGAGTAATCAGACCAATTTTGTAAAGAAATATTTAGCTTTAAAAATTTCAATAATCAGTATGCTTAAAATTATAATCCAGAAACACTATATATACTATGGTCCTTTTTTATGTATGGTGGTCTTCCAAAAGCGTTGATTTTTTTTTCACATAAATCATCACAAGAAATAGAATTCAAATTGTTCTACAGTGGAATTTTTTTTCATGTGGACTTTTAAAATTTATCATGCAATAAAATTATATTGTTAGGAAATTACTTCTTAACATTAACAATCTATATTTTTTTACCTATTCCCCAGTGGTATGTTTAAGAGTATAACTGCTTAACTACATAATTTTTTTTCCTAAGTACATAAATTTATTTTATTTTAGAATTTAAACAGTGTTTGTTAATATACAGAAATTAATAGCCAAATATTAAAAGAAAATAGAAATGTATGCCAGTTAATGAAGAGGACATCTCAGGGCAATGTTTTAAAAGTAGAGGGAAAATAAGTAACATAGATGAGAATAACAAAGCTAGAAAATAAATAAGCAAAACAAGATGACCACTGTCAGAAAGGAGGCTAGAGAAATCCTCAGTGAAGTCCATCAGAAGGAGGGCTGTGGAAATTCAGAGCCAGAACATTTGATGGAGATGAAGCACACTTGAGAAGATACTTAGGTTCTTGGCTGAACCTACGTGAAGATCATTCACTAAGTTTAGAAGGCTAGAGAGGGACAGGCTAAAAATGGGACACCAAGAGTTCAGTTATGAATATGCTAAATTTGATACCAAATAAGACATATCAGTGGAGAGCTCAGTAAGGCAGGTGGATACATGATGACATTTATGCCTACAGTTTTTTTTTAAGTTATACCAATCATTAGTCTAATCTTGATTTGGATATATTATAATGATTCTATTAAGAGAGTGAGACCACTAATTAGGAGAGCAGAGAAGCTTTTCCTAACTTCCCCATGTATAGCTGATTATCATGCCCTAATGTCCTTTCAACTCTGTAGAAACCTCTGTTTCAATACATGTCATTCCATTTCTAAATGACTTTATGTCAATATTCTCTGCTACTGTAACTTTGAAACTAGAAAATTTTGCTTTTATTTTGCAACTTTTGTGTTTAAAACAAAATCTAGCAGTTAGTTCAGCCTGCTCAGAAGTTCAGTCTGCTGTAGTGTGTGTGTGTCAGTTTCTAATTCACTCCTAATTCACTCCCCTCCTACTTTCCCCTTCAGTGACCATAAATCTGTTCTTTATTTCTGTGAGTCTAGTTGTGTTTTACATATAAGCTCATTTGTATCATTTTTTTTTCATGGTTGAAAACGTAACAAAAAAAGGTTTATACTTTATGGACACTTCTAGAATTGTGAGGTCATTTAGAGGAAATTTAACTATAGATACAACTGGTTTGGGATTTTTAAAGTAGTAAGAATATACTTGTATCCAAAATAATGAGACCGGCGGTCACAATTTCACACAGAATAATTCACTTTGATAATGGTTGTTAAAACGGTTGGAATCAGTTTTATTGATTCTCTTTTGCTAAATTTAAAATATTCCCTCAGTATTGCATGGCAGTTGTGATATGAGTCTTCATAATTATAAGATTTAACATATGTAGTACCTTTAAACAATTAATAATTTAATTAATGATTCTCTATTCTTCACACAAGAGATGTGATCAGCTATAAGATGGTGATTCTGCTGAGGAAACTCTCTTTATATTTTTGAGATCCCTTTCCGTCTCTAATTCCCCCCATCTCCACCTAAGTGGGTGTTCTCTGTTGCTGCTAGTTAGACACAGTACGTTTAACTAGAGAGGCTGCAATGTAAGCTTTGGATCTATGAGGCGGAAGTCATTGCATTCACTGGCCTAGCAGGTAGCTAGAATATACATCGTTGCTTTTCAAATGGTAAAACATTTAGCCTACAGGTAAATATCCTGAGAAGAACTCTAATATTCCTGATAAACTAATTGGTCAGAGTCTCTCTGCTGTTACACTTTTAAATTAAATTGTGAACAGACTGAAAGCCAAGAGTAACCTTGTTATTGTTGTTCAGTCACTCAGTTGCATCTGACTCTTTGCGACCCCATGGACTGCAGCACTCCAGGCTTCCTGGTCCTTTACCATCTCCCAGAGCTTGTTCAAACTCATGCTCATTGAGTCAGTCATGCTATCCAAACATCTCATCCTCTGTCATCCCCTTCTCCTGCCTTCAATCTGTCACAGCATCAGGGTCTTTTCTAATGAGGTGGCTCTTTACATCAGGTGACAAAAGTATTGGAACTTCAGCATCAATCCTTCCAATGAGTATTCAGGATTGATTTCCTTTACGAGTGATGGGTTTGATATCTTTGCCGTCCAAGGGACTCTCAAGAGTCTTCCACAACACCACAGTTCAAAAGCATCAAGTCTTTGGCACTCAGCCTTCTTTGTGGGCCAATTTTCACATTCATATGTAAGTACTGGGAAAATCATAGCTTTGACTATACAGATCTTTGTAGGCAATGCAAAGTCTCTGCTTTTTAACACACTGTCTAGGTTTGTCATAGTTTTTCTTTCAAGGAGCAAGCATCTTTTAATTTCATAGCTTCAGTCACCATCTGCAGTGATGCTGGAACACAAGAAAATAAAGTTTGTCACTGTTTCCATTGTCTCTTCCATCTATTTGCCATGAAGTAATGAGACTGGACTTAATTTTTTTTATGTTGACTTTTAAGCCAGCTTTTTTCTCTCCCTCTTTCACCTTCATCAAGAGGCTCTTTAATTTCTCTTTTCTTTATGCCATAAGGTTGGTTTTATCTGCATATCTGAGGTTAATGAGATATCTTCTGGCAATCTTGATTCCAGCTTGTGCTTCATCCAGCCCAGCATTTCGCATGATGTACTCTGCATAAAAGTTAAATTAAGCAGGGTGACAATATACAGCCTTGACATACTCCTTTCCCAGTTTGGAACCAGTCTATTGTTCCACGTCCGGTTCTAACTGTTGCTTCCTGATTTGCATACAGGTTTCACAGGAGGCAAGTAAGGAGGTCTGGTATTCTCATCTCTTTAAGAATTTTCCACAATTTGTTGTGATCCACACAGTCAAAGGCTTTAGAGTAATCAATGAAGCAGAAGTAGATGTTTGTCTGGAATTATCTTGCTTTTTCTATGATCCAACGGATGTTGGTAATTTGACCTCTGGTTTCTCTGCCCTTTCTAAATTTAGCTTGAAAGTTCTAAAAATACTCTATAATACATATTACTTTTTATTAAAATTGAGGGTAAAAGGGGCCTGAGAGGAATAAAGCTGAGAATGTTAAAAACAATAATTGTATACAGATTTTTCTGCTAGATGTAATCTGTCCATTGACATAAAACGGTCTCACTGCTTTTGAAAGCAAACTTACTTCTTTTAGAAAAACAACTAAATTTGGCATATAACTTCAGAAACAAATCGTATTTTTAAATAAATTAATTTTTGCATCTGAAATCCTATCCCAATTTTAATATTCTAAAAATGTTCTTTTTCATTTATAACATCACCAAATAAACTTCATTTATATTTTAATTATTCCATTGAAATTAGCAAATCAGAACTGTAGATGTATCAGAAGGGTATTCAACCTCCTCTGTTTTTAAAATTAATCTCCCATTCAGTAATAAACACTCTGCTAATTATATGTCACATTAAGCGTCATACTAACTTGAGAGAAAAGGAGACATCACAGTGTGATTTTAATTGAGTCATACTCTAAACTATTGAAAAATATATTAAGGTTTCATAGTCAGAAGGCAAAAACATATCACCTTGTTAAAAGGTATTTTTATAAATTTAAACAAAGCATTCTATATTTAAAATGTTATCCACTGTAGTAAACACAACTCCTAAGAAGAAAAACTGCATTGCTTCCAATTAATGTTCTCTCGTTGTAAATGCATATGAGCATTTAATTGAGAATAACTAACATTAGTAATACGTGAACCATGAACTTCCTTATGTTCAAGCTGGTTTTAGAAAAGGCAGAGGNTTTTTTTTTTCACATAAATCATCACAAGAAATAGAATTCAAATTGTTCTACAGTGGAATTTTTTTTCATGTGGACTTTTAAAATTTATCATGCAATAAAATTACATTGTTAGGAAATTACTTCTTAACATTAACAATCTATATTTTTTTACCTATTCCCCAGTGGTATGTTTAAGAGTATAACTGCTTAACTACATAATTTTTTTTCCTAAGTACATAAATTTATTTTATTTTAGAATTTAAACAGTGTTTGTTAATATACAGAAATTAATAGCCAAATATTAAAAGAAAATAGAAATGTATGCCAGTTAATGAAGAGGACATCTCAGGGCAATGTTTTAAAAGTAGAGGGAAAATAAGTAACATAGATGAGAATAACAAAGCTAGAAAATAAATAAGCAAAACAAGATGACCACTGTCAGAAAGGAGGCTAGAGAAATCCTCAGTGAAGTCCATCAGAAGGAGGGCTGTGGAAATTCAGAGCCAGAACATTTGATGGAGATGAAGCACACTTGAGAAGATACTTAGGTTCTTGGCTGAACCTACGTGAAGATCATTCACTAAGTTTAGAAGGCTAGAGAGGGACAGGCTAAAAATGGGACACCAAGAGTTCAGTTATGAATATGCTAAATTTGATACCAAATAAGACATATCAGTGGAGAGCTCAGTAAGGCAGGTGGATACATGATGACATTTATGCCTACAGTTTTTTTTTAAGTTATATCAATCATTAGTCTAATCTTGATTTGGATATATTATAATGATTCTATTAAGAGAGTGAGACCACTAATTAGGAGAGCAGAGAAGCTTTTCCTAACTTCCCCATGTATAGCTGATTATCATGCCCTAATGTCCTTTCAACTCTGTAGAAACCTCTGTTTCAATACATGTCATTCCATTTCTAAATGACTTTATGTCAATATTCTCTGCTACTGTAACTTTGAAACTAGAAAATTTTGCTTTTATTTTGCAACTTTTGTGTTTAAAACAAAATCTAGCAGTTAGTTCAGCCTGCTCAGAAGTTCAGTCTGCTGTAGTGTGTGTGTGTCAGTTTCTAATTCACTCCTAATTCACTCCCCTCCTACTTTCCCCTTCAGTGACCATAAATCTGTTCTTTATTTCTGTGAGTCTAGTTGTGTTTTACATATAAGCTCATTTGTATCATTTTTTTTTCATGGTTGAAAACGTAACAAAAAAAGGTTTATACTTTATGGACACTTCTAGAATTGTGAGGTCATTTAGAGGAAATTTAACTATAGATACAACTGGTTTGGGATTTTTAAAGTAGTAAGAATATACTTGTATCCAAAATAATGAGACCGGCGGTCACAATTTCACACAGAATAATTCACTTTGATAATGGTTGTTAAAACTGTTGGAATCAGTTTTATTGATTCTCTTTTGCTAAATTTAAAATATTCCCTCAGTATTGCATGGCAGTTGTGATATGAGTCTTCATAATTATAAGATTTAACATATGTAGTACCTTTAAACAATTAATAATTTAATTAATGATTCTCTATTCTTCACACAAGAGATGTGATCAGCTATAAGATGGTGATTCTGCTGAGGAAACTCTCTTTATATTTTTGAGATCCCTTTCCGTCTCTAATTCCCCCCATCTCCACCTAAGTGGGTGTTCTCTGTTGCTGCTAGTTAGACACAGTACGTTTAACTAGAGAGGCTGCAATGTAAGCTTTGGATCTATGAGGCGGAAGTCATTGCATTCACTGGCCTAGCAGGTAGCTAGAATATACATCGTTGCTTTTCAAATGGTAAAACATTTAGCCTACAGGTAAATATCCTGAGAAGAACTCTAATATTCCTGATAAACTAATTGGTCAGAGTCTCTCTGCTGTTACACTTTTAAATTAAATTGTGAACAGACTGAAAGCCAAGAGTAACCTTGTTATTGTTGTTCAGTCACTCAGTTGCATCTGACTCTTTGCGACCCCATGGACTGCAGCACTCCAGGCTTCCTGGTCCTTTACCATCTCCCAGAGCTTGTTCAAACTCATGCTCATTGAGTCAGTCATGCTATCCAAACATCTCATCCTCTGTCATCCCCTTCTCCTGCCTTCAATCTGTCACAGCATCAGGGTCTTTTCTAATGAGGTGGCTCTTTACATCAGGTGACAAAAGTATTGGAACTTCAGCATCAATCCTTCCAATGAGTATTCAGGATTGATTTCCTTTACGAGTGATGGGTTTGATATCTTTGCCGTCCAAGGGACTCTCAAGAGTCTTCTACAACACCACAGTTCAAAAGCATCAAGTCTTTGGCACTCAGCCTTCTTTGTGGGCCAATTTTCACATTCATATGTAAGTACTGGGAAAATCATAGCTTTGACTATACAGATCTTTGTAGGCAATGCAAAGTCTCTGCTTTTTAACACACTGTCTAGGTTTGTCATAGTTTTTCTTTCAAGGAGCAAGCATCTTTTAATTTCATAGCTTCAGTCACCATCTGCAGTGATGCTGGAACACAAGAAAATAAAGTTTGTCACTGTTTCCATTGTCTCTTCCATCTATTTGCCATGAAGTAATGAGACTGGACTTAATTTTTTTTATGTTGACTTTTAAGCCAGCTTTTTTCTCTCCCTATTTCACCTTCATCAAGAGGCTCTTTAATTTCTCTTTTCTTTATGCCATAAGGTTGGTTTTATCTGCATATCTGAGGTTAATGAGATATCTTCTGGCAATCTTGATTCCAGCTTGTGCTTCATCCAGCCCAGCATTTCGCATGATGTACTCTGCATAAAAGTTAAATTAAGCAGGGTGACAATATACAGCCTTGACATACTCCTTTCCCAGTTTGGAACCAGTCTATTGTTCCACGTCCGGTTCTAACTGTTGCTTCCTGATTTGCATACAGGTTTCACAGGAGGCAAGTAAGGAGGTCTGGTATTCTCATCTCTTTAAGAATTTTCCACAATTTGTTGTGATCCACACAGTCAAAGGCTTTAGAGTAATCAATGAAGCAGAAGTAGATGTTTGTCTGGAATTATCTTGCTTTTTCTATGATCCAACGGATGTTGGTAATTTGACCTCTGGTTTCTCTGCCCTTTCTAAATTTAGCTTGAAAGTTCTAAAAATACTCTATAATACATATTACTTTTTATTAAAATTGAGGGTAAAAGGGGCCTGAGAGGAATAAAGCTGAGAATGTTAAAAACAATAATTGTATACAGATTTTTCTGCTAGATGTAATCTGTCCATTGACATAAAACGGTCTCACTGCTTTTGAAAGCAAACTTACTTCTTTTAGAAAAACAACTAAATTTGGCATATAACTTCAGAAACAAATCGTATTTTTAAATAAATTAATTTTTGCATCTGAAATCCTATCCCAATTTTAATATTCTAAAAATGTTCTTTTTCATTTATAACATCACCAAATAAACTTCATTTATATTTTAATTATTCCATTGAAATTAGCAAATCAGAACTGTAGATGTATCAGAAGGGTATTCAACCTCCTCTGTTTTTAAAATTAATCTCCCTTTCAGTAATAAACACTCTGCTAATTATATGTCACATTAAGCGTCATACTAACTTGAGAGAAAAGGAGACATCACAGTGTGATTTTAATTGAGTCATACTCTAAACTATTGAAAAATATATTAAGGTTTCATAGTCAGAAGGCAAAAACATATCACCTTGTTAAAAGGTATTTTTATAAATTTAAACAAAGCATTCTATATTTAAAATGTTATCCACTGTAGTAAACACAACTCCTAAGAAGAAAAACTGCATTGCTTCCAATTAATGTTCTCTCGTTGTAAATGCATATGAGCATTTAATTGAGAATAACTAACATTAGTAATACGTGAACCATGAACTTCCTTATGTTCAAGCTGGTTTTAGAAAAGGCAGAGGAACCAGACATCAAATTGCCAATATCCACTGGATCATNTTCTTTCTCAAGATTGCTTTTGCTATTCGAGGTTTTTTGTATTTCCATACAAATCTTGAGATTGTTTGTTCTAGTTCTGTGAAAAATACTGTTGGTAGCTTGATAGGGATTGCATTGAATCTGTAGATTGCTTTGGGTAGTATACTCATTTTCACTATATCGATTCTTCCGATCCATGAGCATGGTATATTTCTCCTTCTGTTAGTGTCCTCTTTGATTTCTTTCATCAGTGTTCTATAGTTTTTGATATATAGGTCTTTAGTTTCTTTAGGCAGATATATTCCTAAGTATTTTATTCTTTTCATTGCAATGAAGAACGGAATTGTTTCCTTAACTTCTTTTTCTACTTTCTCATTATTAGTGTATCGGAATGCAAGGGTTTTCTGAGTATTGATTTTATATCCTGCAACTTTACTATATTCATTGATTAGCTCTAATAGTTTTCTGGTGAAACTCTTCAGGCCAGGAGGCAATGGCAAGACATACTTAAAGTGATGAAAGATAATAACCTACAGCCAAGACTACTGTACCCAGCAAGGATCTCATTCAAATATGAAGGGAAATAAAAAGCTTTACAGACAAGCAAAAGCTGAGAGAATTCAGCACCACCAAACCAGCTCTTCAACAAATGCTAAAGGATAGACTTTAGACAGGAAACACAAAAAGGGCGTATAAACCCGAACCCAAAACAATAAAGTAAATGGCAACGGGATCATGCTTATCAATAATTACCTTAAACGTAAAAGGGTTGAATGCCCCAACCAAAAGGCAAAGACTGGCTGAATGGATACAAAAACAAGATCCCTATATATGCTGCCTATAAGAGACTCACCTCAAAACAACTGACACATACAGACTGAAAGTGAAGGGCTGGAAAAAGATATTCCATGCAAATAGAGACCAAAAGCAAATGTCTTTTAATTTCATGGCTGCTATCACTATCTGCAGTTATTTTTGAGCCCCTCAAAATAAAGTCTAACACTGTTTCCACTGCTTCCCCATCTATTTCCCATGAAGTGATGGGGAACCACATGCCATGATCTTTGTTTTCTGAATGTTGAGCTTTAAGCCAACTTTTTCCACTCTCCTCTTTCACCATCATCAAGAGGCTTTTTAGCTCCTCTTCACTTTCTGCCATAAGGATGGTGTTATCTGCATATCTGAGGTGATTGATATTTCTCCCGGCAATCTTGATTTCAGCTTGTGTTTCTTCCAGTCTAGCATTTCTCATGATGTACTCTGCATAGAAGTTCAATAAGCAGGGTGACAATATACAGCCTTGACGGACTCCTTTTCCTATTTGGAACCAGTCTGTTGTTCCATGTCCAGTTCTGTTTCTTCCTGACCTGCATATAGATTTCTCAAGAGACAGGTCAGGTGGTCTGGTATTCCCATCTCTTTCAGATTTTTCCACAGTTTATTGTGATCCACACAGTCAAAGGCTTTGGCATAGTCAATAAAACAGAAATAGATGTTTTTCTAGAAGTCTCTTGATTTTTTGATGACCCAGCATATGTTGGCGATTTGATCTCTGGTTCCTCTGCCTTTTCTAAAACCAACTTGACCATCTGGAAGTTCATGGTTCATGTATTGCTGAAGCCTGGCTTGGATAATTTTGAGCATTACTTTACTAGCATGTGAGATGAGTGCAATTGTGTGGTATTTGAGCATTCTTTGGCACTGTCTTTCTTTGGGATTTACATCACTTAAACTTGTTTCAAAAACCTTAAGTGAGATGTTTAATGATTAGTATATCTGAAGTATTTGATATGTAGAAAGTTGAAACACAAAATATATGCACTGCCTTTCTCAGGGTCATTCCCACAAATCTTTATAAGTAAATTGAAATGTCCAGTCAATTTATGGCAACATAAAGAAGACTTTTATATAATAATTATATTACAAAATTGTGCAAACAAATATTAGCATGAATGCATGTTATTTGATGTCCTCATAACTAGATATATTGCTGGCTCAATATCTGATCAAAATTTAAAATATTTTTAACATCTAAATAACATTTCTTTAAAAATAAAATGTTATGTTTTCCTTATAGGGTCCAATTTACTCATAATAAAGCACTGAGGGAATATTACATTTTATATATTACATGATCTTGTTGTCTGCCAAAAGCCATTAATGGTGGAATTAAATCCAGGTATCTATGATTCACTTAAATCTAAAATCCTATTATGTCTTCATTATTCTGTACATCTGTTCAGCCTATGACAATCACAGTTCTACTGGGTTAGCCAAAATTCAGTTAGATGTATGGAAAAACCTGAATGAACTAGTTGGCCAACCCACTATTATATACCGTTTTTTCCTCTTGCTACTTATCTATTATGTGATGGCTGATAAGGTGCAGCTTCAGCAAATAAAGAAGATAAAGGTGGAAATAGCAGCGATACATAAAAGACATACTTCAGACACAGAACTGTGATGCTGTTCATAAAAGAATTGTTGTGTATACATATGAGGCAGGGTTTACACCTGATTTGGGAGGATGACATAATGGAGGAAATAAGACAACAGAGGAAGAGATACAAGGACATGTTAAATGTGAACCTGTGGTTTTGAATTTAAGTGTTTCCATTAATAGAATTGTTTAACAAAAATGCCAACTCAAGGGACAAAAAAACTGATTTCAGATATATTGTGTAGGAACAATTTAGACAGCATCCATGTAGAGATGTATGTCTGAGGCAAGGAAATACACTGCTTTGTTTATGCTGATTCATTTATGCTAGAAATAAACCATGGAGGATCAGTGCCTCTATGAAACTGCTGGGGAATCCATACGGGCCCAGAGAGCTGCTTGTAAAAGAGCCACCAACTTCTTGGGGCTGGAAGCCGCTGCTCCTCAAGGACTCAAGCACGCCAGCCCCCATAACTCACTGACTCCAGGCCATCGGGGGTCTAATCTTGTCGTCCATCTTAGTTTAGGATCCTTCACTGGTCTTCAATGGAAATGACAGACATGTCATTCCTCATGACCTGAGACTTCATCTTCTGGCACTCATGAAGGGTTGCTCCCTATGTGACCTGGCAGCATCAGATGTTAAACCAGCTGGCACCCACTGGGACTTGACTAATGCCATATCCAGTGGCCTGCCAATCAGATTTTGCCTTTTCCTGCTGTCACTCATGACAGTTAACTTCCTTCCTGGGTTTACCAAGTGAGGAAATGACAACTAATAATATGGAAAAGGAAGAGTGTAAAATAGTGGGGTGTTGGAGCGGCTATGAGGAGATATCCCACGTGCAAGGGCAAAAGAGAAGCCCCAGCAAGATGGTAGGAGGGGCAAAATCGCATTTAGCATCAAACCACATACCTGCCAGAGACACTCATAGGGCTCAAACAAAACTTGTGTGCACCAGGTTCCAGGGATACCATAGAGACTGAGCCAGAACTGTGTTTGGGTATCTCCCATGGAGGTACGGGTCAGCAGTGGCCTGCCACAGGGGCAGAGGCTTTGGGTGCCTCAGACCTGGGTATAGCATAAGCCCTGTTGGGGGAGGTTGCCAATAACACACCACAGAGGCACCAGAACTTAGACAGGACTGGGGAAACAGACTCTGGGAGGACATAAAAAGCACCTTGGGCACACCAGGACCCAGGAGAAAGGAGCAGTGACCACCAAGAGACTGACCCAGACTTGCCCATGAGTGTCCAGGAGTCTCTGGTGCAGGCGTGGGTCAGCGATGGCCAGTTGAAGGGCTGGGGGGACAGAGTGCAGCAGTCCCTGCATGGGACCTTTTGAAGGATGTTGCCATTATCTTCATTACCTCCACCACGGTCTGGCACCAGGTAAATAATAACTGACTTCCCTGGTAGCTCAGACGGCAAAGCGTCTGCCTACAATGTGGGAGACTGGGGTTTGATCCCTTGGTCTAGAAGATCCCCTGGAGAAGAAAATGGCAACCCTCTCCAGTACTCTTGCCTGGAAAATCCCATGGATGTAGGAGTGTGGTAGTCTACAGTCCTTGGGGTCCCAAAGAGTCAGACATGACTGAGCGACATCACTTTCATTTTCACTTTCAAATAATAGGGAAGGAACATAGCCCCACCCTTCAACAGAAAATTGGATTAAAGATTTACTGAGCATGATTCCATCCATCAGGAGGAGACCCAGTTTCCCCCTCAGTCAGTCTCTCCCATCAGGAAGCTTCCATGAGCCTCTTATGCTTCTCCATCAAAAAACAGACAGAATAAAAACCACAATAACAGAAAACTAACCAATCTAATCACATGGACCACAGCTTTATCTAACTCAATGAAACTATGAGACATGCCCTGTAGGGCCACCCAAGACAAACATGTCATGGTGGAGAGTTCTGACAAAATGTGGTCCATTGGAGAAGGGAATGGTGAACCACTTCAGTTTCTTGCCTTGAGAACACCATGAACAGGATGAAAATGCAAAAAAATAGGACACTGAAAGATAAACTCCCCAGGTTGGTAGGTGCCCAGTATGCTACTGGAGGTCAGTGGAGAAGTAACTCCAGAAAGAATAAACAGATGGAGCCAAAGCGAAAACAACACCCATTTCTGGATGTGACTGGTGATGTGACTGTGAACCTGGAATGTTAGGTCCATAAATCAAGGCAAGTGGTCAAACAGGAGATGACAAGACTGGAACATCAACATTTTAGGAATCAGTGAATTAAAATAGACTGGAATGGGTAAATTCAACTCAGATGACCATTATATCTACTACTGTGGGCAGGAATCACTTAGAAGAAACGGAGTAGCCCTCACAGTCAACAAAAGATTCTAAAATGCAGTACTTGGATGCAATCTCAAAAACAACAGAATGATCTCTGTTTGTTTCTAAGGCAAACCATTCAGTACATCAAGTAATCCAAGTCTGCTTCGACCAGTAATGCTGAAGAAGCTGAAGTTGAACAGTTCTATGAAAATCTACAAGGCCTTCTAGAACTAACACTCAAAAAAGATGTCCTTTTCATTATAGGGGACTGGAATGTAAAAGTAGGAAGTCAAGAAACACCTGGAATAACAGGCAAATTTAGCCTTGGAGAACAAATGAAGCATGGCAAAACTAATAGTTTTGCCAAAAGAATTCACTGGTCATAACAAACACCCTCTTCCAACAACACAAGAGAAGACTCTA
>SJYW01042273.1:182731-194153 GCA_006410735.1 Raphicerus campestris | reverse complement strand
TAACACTCAAAAAAGATGTCCTTTTCATTATAGGGGACTGGAATGTAAAAGTAGGAAGTCAAGAAACACCTGGAATAACAGGCAAATTTAGCCTTGGAGAACAAATGAAGCATGGCAAAACTAATAGTTTTGCCAAAAGAATTCACTGGTCATAACAAACACCCTCTTCCAACAACACAAGAGAAGACTCTATACATGGACATCACCAGATGGTCAATACGGAAAAAAGGCTGACTATATTCTTTGCAGCCAAATATGGAGAAGCTCTATACAGTCAGCAAAACCAAGACTCTTGCGTGCTGACTGTGGTTCAGATCTTGAACTCCTTATTGCAAAATTCAGACTTAAATTGAAGAAAGTAGGGAAAACCACTAGACCATTCAGATAGGACCAAAATCAAATCTCTTAACGATTATACAGTGGAAGTGAGAAATAGATTCAAGGTATTAGATATGATAGACATAGTACCTGAAGAAATACGTACAGAGGTTCATGATACTATATAGAAGGGAGGGATCAAGACCACCCTCAAGAAAAGGAAATGCAAAAGGACAAAATGGCTATCTGAAGAGGCCTTAAAAATAGCTCTGAATAGAAGTGACAGGTAAAGGAGAAAGGGAAAGATATATCATATCCATTTGAATGCAGAGTTCCAAAGAATAGCAAGGAGAGATAAGAAAGCCTTCCTAAATTATCAATGCAAAGAAATAGAGGAAAACAATAGAATGGGAAAGACTAGACATCTCTTCAAGAAAATAAGAAATGCCAAGGAAATATCTGATGCAAAGATGTACACAATAAAGGACAAAAATGCTATGTACCTTACAGAAGCAGAAGGAAATAATAAGAGGCAACAAGAATACATAGAGACCTACACAATAAAGATCTTCATGACCCATATAATCAAGATGTTATGATTATTCACCTAGAGCCAGACATCGTGGATTGCAAAATTAAGTGGGCCTTACCAAGCATCACTATGAAAAAAACTAGTGGAGGTGATGGAATTCCAGTTGAGCTAATTCAAATCCTAAAAGATGATGCTGTTAAAATGATGACTCAATATGACAGCAAATCTGTAAAACTCAGCAGTGGCTACAGAACTGGAAAAGCTCAGTTTTCATTCCAATCCCAAAAAAGGCAAAGCAAAAGAATGCTCAAACTACTGCACAATTTCATACACTAGAAAAGTAATGCTCAAAATTCTCCAATCAGGCTTCAACAGATTTGAACCATGAATTTCCAGATGTTCAAACTGGATTTAGAAAATGCAGAGGAGCCCAAGATCAAATTGCCAATATCCACTAGATCATCAAAAACGCAACAGAGTTTCAGAAAAACATCTAGTTCTGCTTTATTGACTATGCCAAAGGCTTTGACTGTGTGGATCACAGAAATCTATGGAAAATTCTAAAGAGATGAGAGTATCAGAACACCTGACCTGCCTCAGGAGAAATTTGTATGCAGGTCAGGAAGCAACAGTTAGAACTGGACATGGAACAATAGACTGGTTCCAAATAGAGAAAGGAGTACATCAAAGCTATATATTGTCACCCTGCTTAGTTAATGTCTATGCAGAGTAAATCATGAGAAATGCTGGGCTGGATAAAGCTCAAGCTGGAATCAAGATTTCAGGTAAAATATCAATAACTTCAGATACACAGATGATAACACTCTTACGGTAGAAAGTGAAGAAGAACTAAACAGATTCTTGATCAAAGTGAAAGAGGAGAGTAAAAAGTTGGCTTAAACTCAGCATTCCGGAAATGAAAATCATGGCATCTGATCCTGACACTTCATGGCAAATAGATGGGGAAACAATGGAAACAGTGAAAGACTATTTTGAGGAGTTCCAAAATCATAGCAGATCATGACTGCAGCCATGAAATTAAAAGACCCGTGCTTCTTGGAAGAAAAGTTCTGACCACCTAGACAGCATATTCAAAAGAACAAACATTACCTTGCCAACAAAAGTCCGTGTAGTCAAAGCTATGGTTTCTGAGCGCCAAAGAATTGATGCTTTTAAACGGCGGTGTTGGAGAATACTTTTGAGAGTCCCTTGGACTGCAAGGAGATTCAAATAGTCCATCTTAAAGGAAATCAGTCAGGAATATTCATTGGAAGGACTGATGCTGAAGCTGAAACACCAATACTTTGGCCACCTTACGCAAAGAATCGATTCATTGGAAAAAGATCCTGATGCTGGCAAGATTGAAGGTGGGAGGAAAAATGGACGAGCGAGGATGACGTGGTTGAATGGTATCAATGACACGACGGACATGACGTTGAGTAAATTCCGGGAGGTGGAGCTGGACAGGGAGGCCTGGTGTGCTGCAGTCCAGTTCAGTTCAGTTCAGTTGCTCAGTCGTGTCTTACTCGACTGGATCAAATGAATTGTAGCATGCCAAGCCTTCCTGTCCCTCACCAACTCCCAGAGTTCACCCAAACTCATGTCCATCGAGTCTGTGATACCATACAACCATCGAAGCCTTTACTGTCCACTTCTCTTCCTGCCCCCAATCCCTCTCAGCATCAGAGTTTTTTCTAATGAGTCAACTCTTTGCAGGAGGTGGCCAAAGTTTGGAGTTTCAATTTAGCATCAGTCCTTCCAAAGAATACCCAGGGTTGATCTCCTTTAGAACAGACTGGTTGGATCTCCTTGCAGTCCAAGGGACTCTCAAGAGTCTTCTCCAACACCACACTTCAAAAGCATCAATTCTTCTGCACTCAGCTTTCTTCACAGTGCAACTCTCACATCCATACATGACCAGTGGAAAAACCACATAGCCTTGACTAGACAAACCTTTGATGACAAAGTCATGTCTCTGCTTTAGAATATGCTNCAAAAGAACAAACATTACCTTGCCAACAAAAGTCCGTGTAGTCAAAGCTATGGTTTCTGAGCGCCAAAGAATTGATGCTTTTAAACGGCGGTGTTGGAGAATACTTTTGAGAGTCCCTTGGACTGCAAGGAGATTCAAATAGTCCATCTTAAAGGAAATCAGTCAGGAATATTCATTGGAAGGACTGATGCTGAAGCTGAAACACCAATACTTTGGCCACCTTATGCAAAGAATCGATTCATTGGAAAAAGATCCTGATGCTGGCAAGATTGAAGGTGGGAGGAAAAATGGACGAGCGAGGATGACGTGGTTGAATGGTATCAATGACACGACGGACATGACGTTGAGTAAATTCCGGGAGGTGGAGCTGGACAGGGAGGCCTGGTGTGCTGCAGTCCAGTTCAGTTCAGTTCAGTTGCTCAGTCGTGTCTTACTCGACTGGATCAAATGAATTGTAGCATGCCAAGCCTTCCTGTCCCTCACCAACTCCCAGAGTTCACCCAAACTCATGTCCATCAAGTCTGTGATACCATACAACCATCGAATCCTTTACTGTCCACTTCTCTTCCTGCCCCCAATCCCTCTCAGCATCAGAGTTTTTTCTAATGAGTCAACTCTTTGCAGGAGGTGGCCAAAGTTTGGAGTTTCAATTTAGCATCAGTCCTTCCAAAGAATACCCAGGGTTGATCTCCTTTAGAACAGACTGGTTGGATCTCCTTGCAGTCCAAGGGACTCTCAAGAGTCTTCTCCAACACCACACTTCAAAAGCATCAATTCTTCTGCACTCAGCTTTCTTCACAGTGCAACTCTCACATCCATACATGACCAGTGGAAAAACCACATAGCCTTGACTAGACAAACCTTTGATGACAAAGTCATGTCTCTGCTTTAGAATATGCTATTTACGTTGGTTATAACTTTCCTTCCAAGGAGTAAGTGAATTTTAATTTCATGGCTGCAGTCACCATCTGCAGCGATTTCAGTTCAGTTCAGTAGCTCAGTCATGTCCGACTCTTTGCGACCCCATGAATCGCAGCACACCAGGCTTCCCTATTTATCACCATCTCTAGGAGTTCACTCAGACTCAAGTCCATCGAGTCTGTGACGCCATCCAGCCATCTCATCTCTGTCATTCGCTTCTCCTCCTGCCCCCAATCCCTCCCAGCATCAGAGTCTTTTCCAGTGAGTCAACTCTTTGCATGAGGTGGCCAAAGTACTGGAGCTTCAGATTCAGCATCATTTCTTCCAAAGAAATCTCAGAGTTGATCTCAGTGATTTTGGAGCCCAAAAAACATAAAGTCTGGCATTCTTTCCACTGTTATCCTATTGATTTCACATGAAGTGATGGGATTAGATGCCATGATGTTCGTTTTCTGAATGTTGAGCTTTAAGCCAATTATTTCACTCTCCTCTTTCACCTTCATCAAGAGGTGTTTTAGTTGCCCTTCAATTTCTGCTATAAAGGTGGTGTCATCTGCATATCTGAGGTTACTGATATTTCTCCAAGCAATCTTCATTCCAGCTTGTGCTTCTTTGAGCCCAGCGTTTCTCATGATGTACTCTGCATAGAAGTTCAATAAGCAGGGTGACAATATACAGCCTTGACGTATTCCTTTTCCTATTTGGAACCAGTCTGTTGTTTCATGTCCACTTCTAACTGTTGCTTCCTGATCTACATATAGGTCTGTTAAGAGGCAGGTCAGGTGGTCTGGTATTTCCATCTCTTTCAGAACTTTCCACAGTTTATTGTGATCCACACAGTCAAAGGCTTTGGCATAGTTAATAATGCAGAAACAGATGTTTTTCTGGAACTCTCTTCCTTTTTCCATGATCCAGCAGATGTTGGCAACTTGATCACTGGTTCCTCTGCCTTTTCTAAAACCAGCTTGAACATCAGGGAGTTCACGGTTCACGTATTGCTGAAGCCTAGCTTGGAGAATTTTGAGCATTACTTTACTCGCATGTGAGATGAGTGCAACTGAGCAGCAGTTTGAGCATTCTTTGGCTTTCTTTGGGACTGGAATGAAAACTGACCTTTTCCAGTCCCATGGTCACTGCTGAGTTTTCCAAATTTGCTGGCATATTGAGTGCAGCACATATACAGCATCATCTTTCAGGATTTGAAATAGTTCAACTGGACTTCCATCACTTCCACTAGCTTTGTTCATAGTGATGCTTTCTAACGCATACTTGACTTCACATTCCAGGATGTCTGGCTCTAGGTGAGTGATCACATCATCATGATTTTCTTGGTCATGATGATCTTTTTTTGACAGTACTTCTGTGTTATCTTGCCATCTCTTCTTAGTATCTTCTGCTTCTGTTAGGTCCATATCATTTCTGTCCTTTATGAGTCCATCTTTGCATGAAATGTTCCCTTGGTATCTCTAATTTTCTTGAAGAAATTTCTAGTCTTTCCCATTCTTTTGTTTTCCTCTATTTCTTTGCAATGATTGCGAAGGAAGGCTTTCTTATCTTTCCTTGCTATTCTTTTGAACTTTGAATTCAGATGTTTATATCTTTCCTTTTCACTTCTCTTCTTTTCACAGGTATTTGTAAGGCCTCCCCAGACAGCTATTTTGCTTTTTTGCATTTCTTTTCCATGGGGATGGTCTTCATCCCTGTATCCTGTACAATGTCACGAACCTCCATCCATAGTTCATCCAGCACTCTATCCATAAGATCTAGCCCCTTAAATCTATTTCTCCCTTCCACTGTATAATCATAAGGTATTTAATGTAGGTCATACATAAGTGGCCTAGTGGTTTTCCCTACTTTCTTCAATTTAAGTCTGAATTCGACAATAAGGAGTTCATGGCTTGAGCCACAGTCAGCTCCCGGTCTTGTTTTTGCTAACTCTATAGAGCTTCTCCATCTTTGGCTGCACAGAATATAATCAGTCTGTTTTCTGTATTGACCATCTGGTGATGTCCAGCACAAGATGTCTTCTCTTGTGCTGTTGGAAGAGGGTGTTTGCTATGACCAGTGCATTTTCTTGGCAAAACTCTATTAGCCTTTGTCCTGCTTCATTTCATATTCCAGGGACAAATTTGCCTGTTACCCTCAGTGTTTCCTGACTTCCTACTTTTGCATTCCAGTCTCCTATATTGAAAAGGACATCTTTTTTGAGAGTTAGTTCAAAAAGATCTTGTAGGTCTTCATAGAAACACTCAACTTCAGCTTCTTCAGCATTACTGGTTGGGGCATAGACTGGATTTCTGTGATACTGAATGGACTGCCTTGGAAACAAACAGAGATCATTCTGTCATTTTTGAGATTGCCTCCAAGTACTGCATTTAGGACTCTTTTGTTGACCATGAAGGCTACACCATTTCTTCTAATTGATTTTTTGCCCATAGTAGTAGATATAATGCTCATCTGAGTTAAATTCACCCATTTCAGTCCATGGGGTCGCAAAGACTCAGAAATGACTGAGCAACTGAACTGAACTGAACTGAACTGAAGTGCCTTTATATCCAAGGACAGAGGAGGCTGAGGACAGTTTTGATAGGGAAACTATTGAAACATTTAAGATTTTCAAGTGGAACAGCTTAGAGAAATAGAAAAGTCACATTTTAAAAAGAAGAGATATAAAAAGAATGGCCAATTTAGATGCACAAAGTGAACAACATAGGAGTTTAGAGTACTGGGACTGAAATGCCAAGAAGCTAGTTGAAAGAAGTTTAGAGTAGACACTAAAAACATAGAAGTGCTTAAATAAAGCTATCAGTGCTATTATCCTCACATACATACAATCTACTCTAAATGATTACATTCATATATTCAAAAATTGTTCGTTAGATATTATCTGAAACAGTGATACCACTGGGAATACAGTGCTTCACAATGGAAAGAATCTCAGAATTAATCTTTCCGTGAAGATGCACTCATCTCACATGCTAGTAAAGTAATGCTCAAAATTCTCCAAGGCAGGCTTCAGCAGTACGTGAACCGTGAACTCCCTGATGTTCAAGCTGGTTTTAGAAAAGGCAGAGGAACCAGACATCAAATTGCCAACATCTGCTGGATCATGGAAAAGGCAAGAGAGTTCCAGAAAAACATCTATTTCTGCTTTATTGACTATGCCAAAGCCTTTGACTGTGTGGATCACAATAAACTGGGGAAAATTCTGAAAGAGATGGGAACACCAGGCTACCTGACTTGCCTCTTGAGAAATCTGTATGCAGGTCAGGAAGCAACCGTTAGAACTGGTCATGGAACAACAGACTGGCTCCATATACGGAAAGGAGTACATCAAGGCTGTATATTGTCACCCTACTTATTTAACTTCTATGCAGAGTACATCAAGAGAAACATTGGACTGGAAGAAAAACAAGCTGGAATCAAGATTTCTGGGAGAAATATCAATAACCTCAGATATGCAGATGACACCACCCTTATGGCAGAAAGTGAAGAGGAACTAAAAAGCCTCTAGATAAAAGTGAAAGAGGAGAGCAAAAAGTTGGCTTAAAGCTCAACATTCAGAAAAAGAAGATCATGGCATCTGGTCCCATCACTTCATGTGAAATAGATGGGGAAACAGTGTAAACAGTGTCAGATTTTAATTTTGGGGGCTCCAGAATCACTGCAGATGGTGACTGCAGCCATGAAATTAAAAGACACTTACTCCTTGGAAGAAAAGTTATGACCAACCTAGATAGCATATTCAAAAGCAGAGACATTACTTTGCCAACAAAGGTCCATCTAGTCAAGGCTATGGTTTTTCCTGTGGTCATGTATGGATGTGAGAGTTGCACTGTGAAGAAGGCTGAGAGTCAAAGAATTGATGCTTTTGAACTGTGGTGTTGGAGAAGACACTTGAGAGTCCCTTGGACATGCAAGGAGATCCAACCAGTCCATTCTGGAGAAGATCAACCCTGACATTTCTCTGGAAGGAATGATGCTAAAGCTGAAACTCCAGTACTTTGGCCACCTCATGAGAAGAGCTGACTCATTGGAAAACACTCTGATGCTAGGAGGGATTAGGAGCAGGAGGAGAAGGGGATGACAGAGGATGAGATGGCTGAATGGCATCACTGACACGATGGACGTGAGTCTGAGTGAACTCCGGGAGTTGGTGATGGACACGGAGGCCTGGCGTGCTACGATTTATGGGATTCCAAGGAGTCAGACATGACCGAACGACTGAACTAAACTAAACTGAACTAAATTTCAGACACTAATCTCTTTATACCTATGAAACTCAAAGTGGACAGTGAAAAAGTTGGCTTAAAGCTCAACTTCCAGAAAACGAAGGTAATGGTATCTGGTCCCATCACTTCATGGGAAATAGATTGGGAAACAGTGGAAACAGTGTCAGAGTTTATTTTGGGGGGCTCCAAAATCACTGCAGATGATGACTGCAGTCATGAAATTAAAAGACTCTTACTCCTTGGAAGAAAATTATGACCAACCTAGATAGTATATTCAAAAGCAGAGACATTACTTTGCCGACTAAGGTCCCTCTAGTCAAGGCTATGGTTTTTCCAGTAGCTATGTATGGATGTGAGAGTTGGACTGTGACGAAGGCTGAGTGCCGAAGAATTGATGCGTTTGAACTGTGGTGTTGGGGAAGACTCTTGAGAGTCCCTTGGACTGCAAGGAGATCCAACCCGTCCATTCTGAAGGTCATCAGCCCGGGGATTTCTTTGGAAGGAATGATGCTAAAGCTGAAACTCCAGTACTTTGGCCACCTCCTGCAAAGAGTTGACTCATTGGAAAAGACTTATAATGAACCTCTAGAAGTAGAATTACTGAGTTAAAGGGCATGATAAAGTACAGGCTCCTGATCCATACTACTAAATTACATCTAGTAAACTTTGTTAGACTTGGGCTTAGTGAAATATGAAAATGTCCATTTTGACATGGTCATCAACATGTAAAATGTTATTACAATATGCCATAATTATAAATAATATCTAAAATTATATCTCAGTTATTTTGAACATATATATATATTTTTTAATTTTTTAATATTAGCGAGGTGAGGTTGATTGTCAAGTGATTATCAACCATTTTAATTTCATCACACTTATTTACTAAATAACAACTGATTCAATCTTAGGAAAAAATCAGCACCTTCTAGGGAGAGTGTGAATTTTCCTGTGGTTCATTTGGTAAAGAATCAGCAGCAGACTCAGATTCCTCTCCTGGGTAGTGAAGATTCCCTGGAGAAGGGCATGGTAACCCACTCTAGTATGCTTGTCTTGAGTACTCTGGGTACAGGGTAGCTTGGTGGGCTACAGTCCATGGGGTTGCAAAGAGTCTGAGAAGACTCAGTGACTAACACTTTCTCTTTCACTTTCATGCGTAGTGTGTGTTTGTCACTCAGTCATGTACAACTCTTTGTGATGCTATGGACAGTAGCCCACCAGACTCCTCTGTCCATAGAATTCTCCAGACAAGAATGCTGTAGTGGATAGTCATCCCCTTCTCCAGAGCATGTTTCCAATCCAGGTCTTCTACATTGCAGGTGGATTCTTTATCATCTGAGGCACCGGAGACGCTCTCTATGAATAATGGGAGCTGTAAATAATTTGTCTTAAAAATGTAAGCTGAGTAAACTGCAATGAAATTATTATTAATAAATCTTACTCTACAACACATATATGTCTCAACGTGATACAGTGATGGGTATCCCAATAGGGCAAAAACAAAGAGGGAAAAAAAAAAAAAAAACAACACTTCATCCAGCCTAAATATGAAGGCACGGTTTGTTAAAGACATGAAAGAAGACTCCTGAAGGACAATTTGCAGAGCAAGGAGTAGGTGAAGCATAGAGGAGTGTTTCCAGTGGAGAAAGCTGAGAAGAGCTGAAGTGTAACACCAGGCATCTGTTGTGGACAGAGTTTATCACCTAGAGTGCATGAGAGAGGCAGAGGGATAATAGCTGGAAAGAATGAGTGAAGTGAGACCCTGTACTATGTTTTATGCAGTGGTTTTACACTTGAGCCAAAAGGTAGTTTGGAAACTATAGGAGCACAGATACAGCAGGGGGCTCATCCTGGCTAACACAGGATAAGACTAAAGCAGAGCAAATATCCTAAGTATCCCAAGTAAGATTTGTGGAAAAATACCTATGCCCCAGAAGATAGGATGCAGATAAGAAATAAGCAAATTCGACATTTCACTGGTGGGGATGTGGTGGGGGAGACATGAGTGAGAAGAAAAATAATAGGAGAAGTTAGGCTAAGATGATTCCTACATTGGACCTGTGTGTTTGAGGTATAGTGATGGTGAGGTTAATGTAGTAGAAATGGAGAACAGTAAGTAATACATCAGATTAGGGAAACAATATACATGCTTTTCATACTGTATGCATACCTCTTACAACAATGTCATTATAGTTTACCTTGATATTTACTAGCAATATGCCACCCTAAAAAGTGTCAGGCCTTTTTACCCAAATTTCACTCTATTATTTTCTGAATCTTAAAAATTTTATAAAGGTTATATTCATTTAAATTGTACAACATGATGATTTATCAATATATATAGTGAAATGATTACTACCATCAAGCTAATTAACATACCAACTCCTCACAGTTACCACTTTGTTTCTGTGATAAGTGCATGTGAACTCTACTCTGAGTACATCTCCAGTTAATATCATCAATTACAGTCATCATACCTGTACATCAGTTCTCTGGATTTATTCATCCTCCATAAATGCATATGTGTTCCTTTGACTGCCAGATCCCCATAAATCAATTGTTTCTACTTCCACTTTGTTGGCCACTATTCTGTGCTCGGTTTCTAAGAGTTTTTCATTTTTTTTTTATCTTTTAGATTTGATGTATAAGTGACATCATATAGAATTTGTCTTTCTCTGTCTGGCTTATTTTTCTTAGCATTATGTCCTCTAGGTTCATGCAACTTGTTTCAAATGGCAAGATTTCCTTTTTTCTCATGGCTGAATGAAATTTTATATATGCTGTGCTTAGTTGTTCAGTCATGGCCAACTCTTTGCAACCTCATGTACTGTAGGGTGCTCTGTCCATGTGGATTCTCCAGGCAAGAATACTGGAGTGGGTTGCCATGCCCTTCTCCAGGGATCGTTTGGACCCAGGTCTCCCACATTGCAGGCAGATTATTTACTAGTTGATAGCACATCTATCTATCTATCTATCTATCTATCTACCTACCTATCTATATACATACATACACAGAGAGTGGGAAAAGGAAACGTGTGTGTATATATATACATATATATATATATACACGTATTCTTTTAAGAATTTGTATATTCTTTACGTATACTTATAAAGAATACGTCACATTACGTATTCTTTATCCACTCATCTCTTGACAGACACCTAGGTTTTTTCCAAGTCTTGGCTATTGTGAATAATGGTGAAATGAACATGAGAGTGCAGAAATCTTTTCAAGATACTGATTTAGCTTGCCTTGGATCAGTTCAGTTCAGTTCAGTCACTCAGTCATGTCCGACTCTTTCTGACCCCATGAATCGCACCACACCAGGCCTCCCTGTTGATTACTGTCTCTCAGAGTTCACTCAGACTCACATCCATCGAGTCTGTGATGCCATTCAGCCATCTCATCCTCAGTCGTCCCCTTCT